>JANKKI010000419.1:0-262986 GCA_025175665.1 Cinchona pubescens
AACCCTAGTCACATGGCATTATCAACAATATAGCTAAGGCAACACTTATTAAACATTGCATCATTTTCCATGTCCATTTGTAGATCACTAGACTCCATTTCTCAACAACAAATTTTTAATAATAACATTTTAGAAATTATGATGTTACCCTAATTAGTTCCACTGTTGTCACTGCCAGCATTAAATTTTTGATCAATTTTCCTATACAGTCAAAATTCTTATATATGGGGGACAAAAGTAAAAAGACAAAAAACAAAAACACAAAAAATTCAATTTAATTCGTGATAAACAGATAACTTTGATTGGACCACCATTCAGACCCTGTCTCTTATTCAATCTAAATCTTCATACTTGTCCATCTAACATGTTATCAAGAAGTTGTTGATGGTGGTACAGGGTAAGCATAAAGCAAGTTGCTGTGAAATTTTGTACTAGCAAATGTAAGCAGTATGTAAGTTTAGGCAGCAGAGAAAGATATTTTGTATATCTTTTTTTCCTTTTTATAACATTTTAGTTGTTATCACATGGTTGTTTTTTTTTTTCTTTGTTTTTTTCTAAGTGATGGTAGAGGATTTTGTTACACGTTTAATTAAATCAAGCAGGTTGGATTTTTTAATTTGGTTCCAATGTAGGTTTCCTTTTAAAATTTCAACAAATTTTAAGGGATATAAATTTAATTAAACAAAGGCATTTTTGTCACCACTATTTCCTTTAGTTTGGTTTGGAAGTCTTTATTGACAAGGAAGTAAATGAAATTTGGTTAAACCACATCTGTAATTTGTATAAGAGACAAGCAAGGTAGCTGTAAATACATGGTTAAATCTGACAATGATAATAAATTTAATCCTGTTCTTATACAATAAGATGTATTATAAGAGACAGTAGAATCTACAGTTGATATCAATATTGCTTGGATCTTAGGACACATGCTAGATGTGTACCTAGAAAGATACTATACATATATTGTAAATATATGTATATATATCTATATATATATATATGCAACATAAGTAGAATAGCTGCTACAAAGTCTACATATACTTGGGTTATATAGAATAATATTAAAAGATGGCTCTAGCCTGTTCGCGTCAGTCACGCTTGCAAGCAGTTAAAGAACTGGTTGTGCTTGGTTGCCAATGACATGATGTGTATGCTTCAAGTATTACGGTCTCTTATAGGAAAATGATTCTAAAGAATGCCACCTTCATTTTCCTAGAAGAAAGCATCTTTACCATTGTCTCTTATCCAATTAAACTACCGACACAATCTTGTGGAATCAATATCAACATCCCTTTCTTAAAAAACAAGTCAACTAATGACTCTAATTGAAACTAAGGAAATAATGCAATTTTAATCCTCAAAATTTAGGTTATTTTCCATCTTGGTCCCTAAAGTTTCATGCAAAACACATATAGTTTTAAAACTTTTCAATTTCTACCAATTTAAGATAAATTTGAAAATTGCATCAATCAAGCCGAAAAAGTATGTGACTGTTAAATATCAAGTTTTGAATGTGGAAAATATATTTTTAGCCCTCAAAATTTGGGTAATAGTTTGATTCCCAAAATTTCAAACAAAATGTATTTAATTCTCAAACTTTTTAATTTCTTCCAATTTAGGATAAATTTTAAAATTGTGTCAATTACATAGAAAAATCTCGTATTGCACATAACCTAAATCTATCATAGGATATAACACTTCTCACCGATTTTAGCCCATTCAATCACATTTTCTTTTCCTTTTTTCCAGGTTGTACACCTAACCATTCATTATTCAGGTTTACATTATAATAATTCCCAACTGATTTTAATCCATTTAGCTACAAATTTACTAATACGGATTTTTGCCAAAAATTCATTAGTAAATGTACTATCTAATTGCCGATGGAATCCATCCATCGAAAATACCGCCGTAAAAATAGCTACGCTTGATGCAATAGAATTTTAAGAACGGATTTTTTCGTCGACAAATCGATTATTAAATTTGGTTATGAGACATTGTGGAAACCTTAAATTAGCGTCATTTTATATTTTTTTGCTAAATTTAGCGACTAAAATTTTTATTGCTGAGAATAACAGTTGTGACAAAAAATTATGTCAGTGATTAATATTTTAAAATATTTTAAAAAGGTTAGCGAAAGAAAATCTATCATTAATTTAAATATTATAAATGAGGTTGCTTATGAGGGCATGAAGTACATATTTGAACTAATATATTAATTATTTAATCTTATTTAGTATTTGCAGTTAAACATTGATCTTTCATTTACTACGCCAAATTCAGCAAACATTCCAAATATTAATCTCAATAAATAAGTCTCATTGTACTGTAAAAAGTGATGATTATTTATGTTTTATTATACCTCAAAGATTAATCTTGAACTAAATTATTATTTTTGATTTATTAGTAAATTATTATTGTGTTATTGTTAGATTTCTTTGGATATAACTTTTCCAATACAAGCTTAAATGGGTAAAAATCGGTTGTTTGTATATAACCAAATTTGATTTAATGATCATCCGCATGGAAAATGATGCAGATGTTTAATAAGTGACAGGCCTTAGGTAATGATAGTCAAAGGGAAAAGTGAAAACATGGTTAAATGGGATAAAATTAGTTGGGAAGTATCATATTTCAAAATATATTTAATAGTTATGTGTAATGCTCGAGACTTTTCAATCAGAATCGAAAGAATTTTTAAATCATCTCTAGTGTTTAAAGAACTAATTAGGGTAACATCATAATCTGTCTCTTATACACATCTCAAAGTTTGTGTTATGGTCTATTTTAGCTGTCTCTTATACACATCTAAATATGTTATGTNAATTTTGACTGTATAGGAACTGTCTCTTATACACATCTAGATGTGTATAAGAGACAGCCCTAAAGTTTCGGGACCAAAATGGACTAACCTAAACTTTGAGGGCTAAAATTATATTTTTTCCTGTACCACCACTGTAAATTATACATTACTTAGGTTTACATAACTACATGTCTCCCTTAGATCAAAATATTCTAATATAACCATTCTAAGCATTTTCTTCAATTTCATGAACAACTCCACTTTCAAAGATTTTGTGAAAATGTTTGCCACTTGATTTTCAATCTTACAATAATCAATAGTAATTTCTTTGTCTTGAACAAGTCCTGAATGAAGTAATACTTGATATCAATGTGCTTTCTACGTCCATGAAATATCGGATTTTTTGACAATTCAATTGCTGACTTACTATCACAAAAGATCTTGGTAGGTCCATCTTGCTTGTGTTGCAAAAATCCAAGCATCATTCTCGTATATGTATCAGATTGTGAACTTTTAATGTATTTCAATATCCTTTTAACTGCTTGCAAGCGTGACTGACGCGAGCAATCTATGAATCTACACCAAAAGTAAGTCGGGCCTTATAGAAGTCAAATATCTTAGACTTCCAATCAAGCTTCTAAAATTTGTTGCATCAACGAACTCGCTAGAGCCATCTTTTGTCAAATCAACTTTTCTTCATATCAAGTATTACTTGACTTAGCAGTGTCCATCTTGAACCTCTTCAAAATATCACCAACATACTTATTTTGTAAAATAAATGTACCATCTGTTTCAGTAATATGAATTCCAATAAAATATAATATTAATCCCAAATCAGCCATCTCAAAATGACTAATCATAGCCTCCCTGAACTCACAAATCAATTTGGGATTATTGACAGTAAAAATTAGATCACCCACATATAAGCATACAATAAGATTATCACCACCAGGATTAAATTTAATATACATGGTATGCTTAGTTGGACATCTAACAAAACCATGATCAATAAAATAAGAATCAATACGAGTATACTAAACTCGAGTATACTAATCACTACTGGCGCCACAACACCAACTAAATACCTCTTGGCACTAGCATTACACTCAAAAGTCAAAACAGCCCCAAACCAAGAAGGGTAGCATCTGCGTTGCTCTAGGAAAGCTAAATTGTGCTGCAACATGCAAGCAACACTTTTAAGGATAAATTCTTAGGTAGACCAAGTGTATGCACCTTGTGGTCAAGAATTAACCACATAGCCTGACTTAGAATTTTAAATAAATGACTGTTAGATGTTTTGTGGATAAATGAGTACCACAAGGTGCATGGCCACTACTCAAGAATTAACCATTTGTGATTTTGATGCATTTTTTGTTGTAAAGTTGTTTTTTCCTGCCAAACTTCAGCCTTATATATTTTTGCATATGAGAATCTAAGGTCTCTTTGGTTAATAGACTTGATGAGGTACATTCTCAGGTTATTAATCCTTTGATGAGTCATCTTTGGATAAATATTCCTTGTTTTTTAGTATTTGTTTGATATTGAGTTTGTGGGATATCTTTAAAAATAATTGTCTTGTATCTAGTTGTGTATGGATTAGATCAAATCACAACTTGACTCACCTAAATACCCTTAAGTTTGTACTTACTTTAGAAGTACAAATAATATTCAAATAACATTATCGTAATTTTAATATGCTAAAAATTAAGCATGAGAACTAATTAACTTGCTATAACATCAATTAGATGTGTTATCATGACCATTGACTTCTTTATAACTAACTTGTCCATTTTCAATCGTAAAAATATAGTATCCGATTCGCTAATATTAGTGGGTCGCTTATTATTATTAACCAGAAATAATCTATCATAGATATTACGATTAATAGGTATGTATTTTTTCAAATGTATTATGATTAACAAATCAATGATTTGTCAAACACTAGGTGTTCGACACTTGCTAAGTACTACTATTGACACACTTGTAATATATTCAAATGATTTAGTGGTTGAATTGGAATTGTGAAATAATGTACAATTAAATTAACTAAAGTAAGGGAATGAAGTTTAATTTAAGAATAAGAAGGATGTAGGGTTTATTTGTTGGTTGCCAATCCAATTGAATATCTTGTCTTACTTCTTTCCATTCCAAATCTTACTAATCTAGGATTTATGAAAATTACACGTTTCTTGCAAAATTTTGTAGTTCTATTAATCTAAACCAATTCACTATATTTCTATGTGGATTCGAGTTGAAATTAATGTATTTAGAACCAACCCTAATTTGATTAGCCTAGGGTGAAAAGGTACACATCTATCCTTATTCATGAACCAGTCTATTCAATTGATGAATTAACAAAACCTAAGCTATTAAACTGGCCTAACCCTACACATCTAGATGTGTATAAGAGACAGGGTTTACAGGTTAAATTTAGTATCCGTTCATTTTTATTTGGAAATTGTCATGAATTGAATAAATAAACCTTGCATTTGAAATTATGTAGAGAAACAAAATTCAACAATCAATCTTCATGACAATTTCCAAATAAAACATTGGATAATAAAATTAACGTGTAATTAAAGATAAATACACACCAAAGAAGAATTCCAAAATCAACTTCATAAGCAAGAGCACAAGGAAAAAGATGAGAGAAAAAACTCTTTCAAGCCTTGATCTTCAATCCTCTTCTTGAATCACAGCACCTTGGATGGATTGATTGCTCCTCTCGATATGAAACTATCCTAGGACATTTCTTAGGGTTTACTAAGTTACGGGCCAAAAACAGTGAAGAAAGTCTAAAATCATCAAATCCTAATATGCGCTTTGGGAGTTGTGCTTGGAACCGCTTTCTAGGCAAGCCCGTGCCTTTGAAACATTCCATGGTTGCGCCAAGCCTCCAGGGTTAGTTATATGAATCCTGATATGTCATTGTGCTCTATTTCACTATTTCATGCATCGAGTTTCGTTTGATCCTCAAATCCTCAAAACATATAAAAACACATTAGAACAAGAATAAATATATTTAAACATTTAATAGCATAAATTACTTGGATTTCATAACTAAAACACATGGCCATGACAAAAATAATACCTATTTTGGCACACAAAACTTCAAAAGTTATCCAAGAAGCTTTTTCGGTGTATTCAGAGACATTCCTTCTTACGTTGACTACTAGAGCATTTGGAACTCTATTTCATGATATAAATTTAATCCTGTAAAAGAAATGAACCAAATGCTTATACAAGAACACTATGATAACCAAAATCAAATTATCATGAAAGTTCCAAATGCTCTACTCACAAATAAAGAAAAGAGTATATACCACTCCACTTACCAATTATAAGAAATCCATCAACCAAAAGTTTAACAAATGACACACAAGTTAGAAACATTTCACACACAACACTTACTAGTACAAATTAACTCAAACCATGGATCAAGTAGGACTTTCAACCTTATAATCTAGGCTAAGGGACGAGGGTATGATAAATTTAGAATAAAGTAGATCATATCGCATTATACACACTAGTCAATAATGGGACTAAAAGTGAAAGCCAGCTATTTTCGATGAGTGATAATTAATTGTGCCTAGAAATTTTGTTTACCTTGTGATGCTTCTTAAAAACTAAGATCAATTTTCTTACTGTCTCTTATACAATTAATTTTCAACCAATGCAGAGACATACCTTGGTCATCTCCATGGAATTTAAGAATTTAACCCATACAATTACAAGCACAAAATTCACAAAATTCCAACGAGCATCACAAGGTTAAATTAAAATTTCTAGCACAATTAATTATCACTCATCGAAAATAGTCTGGCTTTCACTTTTCTTACATTACACACAAGAAAATCCATATATATATATATACATACATACATATATATGTATATGTGTGTGTGTGTGTGTATATATATATATATGTATATACACACACACATACATACACATACTGTAATACATTCACAACTCAAAGGGTTCAAAACCCAAAGAAACTTGTATAAACTTGTACTTCAAACCTTTTAGCACATAGTTCCCTTGAAATTTTTTAAATTATTGATGTCTCTTATACACATCTAGATGTGTATAAGAGACAGACTTAGTGTATTTCAGTAACACAAAAGAAACCTAATTATTATTATTTTTGAATACTCAGATGTTACCGTCAAGAATTCTATACTTTCTTTGCCAAAGGATTGTAGAGATGTGTATAAGAGACAGTATTTATCGATCCTCAAACTCGATAAAAATACCTAAAAATGAATATTTTTTGCTTTTTTTTAAAAAAAAATTTGATTTTTTGCTTTTCAACTCTAAGCCATAACATCATATAAAACACCACCAAACTTAAACCTAAAACAAAAATAGCACACATCTAGATGTGTATAAGAGACAGGTATCACATGGGGGTTTATAGAAATTCACTCTCATTTAAATTATGGGGTAAGAATGTAATTTCAACGGCTGTGTATAAGAGTCCAGATGTAATACAGAGCAAAATACCAAAAACCCCTTGTGATTTGGTTTGAAGGGAAAAACATATGAAAACAAGCAGATTGGATGAAATAAAAAATGGTTTATCGGGAATATTTTGTGACGTTAAAATTAATTTAAGACTTAAGAGTGAATTTTATAGAACGGCCATTAAACAAGTAACGCTTAATGGATTGAATTAAGCACATAAGCAATGATGAGAGTTGCAGAAAGTGAATGCTAAGATAGATGTGTGGGTATGCTAGGATGGATAAGATATGCAATGAGCATATACTGGATAAGATTGGAGTAGCACCAACTGATAAGAAGATGAGAAAACACGTTCAAAGTGGTTAGGTCATGTACCAAGATGGTCAATAGAGGTGGCTTTTAGAAATAGTAGTCAACGTAAGAAGGATAGGGAAGACCAAAAGCTTGGTGGATAACTTGTAAGAAAGAAGTACCACATTTAGGAATTAATAAGGATATGGCTCATGTCGAGCACAATGACATATCGATTCATATAACTCTGTCTCTTATAGACCAAAGGCTTGATTTGTATTATATAACTTAATATCAAAACATTCAAATAATTCATTTTCCCCTACTTTTAGACATTTTACCCTTGAATTTGTATGATAAAAATGAAAAAATGACATTAATTATTATTACATCTAAAGTTTTGTAAATTAATGCATGAAAAAAAAACTACAAAAAAATACAATAATTTATGCTTTAAAGTTTAAGTTTTTTCGTTACTAGATGTCTCTAATGTGTGTAGATGAATAACTTACAAATTTATATAAGTTAACAGATTGGTAGGATGGATATAAATATGTTACTTTTTTGGAGAGAAGTCTATTATACAATCTAACATTTTATAATAAAGGTGAGTATGTAGTAAATGCGTTTAGTATGGATAATTTCTATATGTTTTACCATTTAGTCTAGACCACATGAGGGTTTGGGTAGATTTACAAAATATATGGGGCTATAAACCTAATTGTCATAAAACAATTAGGTGTATAAGGTCTCTGATCCCAAACTTTTTGAGGAAAAACTACATTTTTTTACTAAACACTTCCTTTGAAGTGTGTGGTTTTTAGCATTAATTTAGATGATTTCAATTCATCCATTTTACCAATTTGAAGCAAATTATATAGGGGTTTAACATATATTTCTGAAAATATGGGGTATACATAGTTGGAGAGTCATACCACATCTAGGGTTCACAATAATTTAGCCTTAACAATTTAAAACTATGTGCTACAAAATCAATATAAAGTATAAAAGTAAAACTAAAATAACAAAAGTAGTGGAGTGGTATATACCTGTCTCTTAAAAACATCTAGATGTGTATAAGAGTCTATAGCTAGACTTTTTCAAGTCATTTGAATAATATCAAGGGCTACAAACAATCAACTTCGCCCTTCCAACTTTTATCTATTCGGTGTTTGTCAATATCCAACTGTCTTCAATCATGACCATTGGTGGTAAGTCTAGATATTTTAGATATGAAAATCCACTTCCTGTACAATACTTCTAATTTCTTTCTTTAAACTTGACCATTTTTCTTGATTTCTTTTTCCTTATAGATGCTCTAACTTGGTGTGCCGCTATTATTTCCTTATCTGCAACACTTGTAACAAAGCATTCCTTTGTGGTGTTTGGAACCTTAATAGCTTTAAAGGCTTTAAATGTGACTTCTAATCTTGACTGTAATTGTAAATTCGCTTTTTGCACATCAATGAGCATCACTCCTAATCGTAACCAAGAAAAGTCTTTCCAAATGTTGTGAATGTTTTGATCCACTATTGTATTATCGCACATTAAATCACACACATATAAATGAGTTTCTCAACCTTTACAAGCACATTTACGACGGTCTCTTTTGGATAGGTACGGGATCGATCTGCCACTTGAAGAGAAATTGATTTAAACTTGAACTCTCCTATCCCTAACTTTTTATAAACAGATAATGGTTTCAAATTTAGACCGATTCCCAAGTCACACAAATCCTTTCCCGAAAAATGAGTGCCAATTGAACATAAAATATTAAATTTACCTGGATCTTTCAACTTGGGCGACAACTTTTGCTGTAAGATGGCAATACACTTCCTGTAAGTGCAACTGTTTCAAATTCCGCCCAATTGCTTCTTTTTGAACAAGATAGATTTCATGAACTTCATATAACTAGGCATCTACTCAAATGCCTCTGCAAAAGGAATATTAATAGCAAGCTTAAATATGTCTAAGAATTTTGCAAACTACTTGTTTAACTTTGTCTTTTCAAGCCACTAGGGATATGGAATAGGCGAAGTTGCAGTTAGCACTGGACTCCTTTCTTCTTCTATCTGTGGAGTGACTTCAACTTCTTCTTCTTTTTCACAATTCTCAACCCTAACTTGCATATCTTTGCTATCAATATCTGGCCTAACATCATTCAGTTGTTGCACACTCTTCAAGAAGAATACTGCATTGCATTGCTCTTTATCTTCCCTTCTTGTATTTTGCTCTGTATTACATAGTAAAGCTCCTTGAGGCCTGGTATTGATGATAGTGTTGGCCAACTATCCAATCTAGTTCTCAAAATTACAAATTGTGGTTGACTGACTCTGAATAATTGATATATGGTTCTGCATAATGACCATTAGTTTTGTCTCATTGCATAAGTAGCTCTTTCACATTACTTTTCTTTTCTCCTAGACTGGAGGTCTTGTTTGAGAACCAAATCCGAGTGGATACATTGGCCTGCTAGATGATGACAGTGGACCTCTTTGATTATTGCTCCAAGAAAATTTTGGGTTATTTTACCAACTATGTTTGTGCAAATTTGAGTTAGGGTTGTTTTGTCTGTGATTTTAATTTCCTACAAAGTTGACTGCTTCAGGATTAGCTGGGCATTGAGTTGTAAGATGCCTTCCTTTTGCAAATTCCACAAGCAATAAAAGGACTCTACACAAGATGACGAGGTGCCCCAAAAATATCAAACCGCTTAGTTAAAGTGGCTACTTGTGTTGTCAAAGCTGTAAGTACATCTATGCTATGAACCCAAACTATCCATATATTGATCGTTCCCTGTCATTGATAATTATTCGAGGCAATCTCCTACAATAAATTGAATGCCTCATCAAAGGATTTTCTAATTAAATGCTCTACTAGCTACATTGCATCAATAATAATTCTGGTAAAGCCTTGCAATCCATTATAGAATGTTTGCATCTACAACCAATCTAGCAACCCATGATGATGACATTGACTAAATAGTTCCTAGAAATTTTCTTATGCTTCAGATAATAGCTCTGAATCAAATTGCATGAAATAGGTGATGTCGTTCCATTTGGTTGTTTTAACTTGAGGAAAAAACATGGCTAAGAATTTTGAACCAGATCCTCCCATGTGGTGATGGAGCTTGGAGGTTCAAATACTAGCCATGCCTTTGGTTTATCATTTAGTGACAATGGAAAAAGCCTTAGCCTAATGGTGACACACCATTATGTTTGAAGGTATTACATATTTCCAAAAAATTGAAAATATGAATATTTGGATTCTAATTGGTAAATCCTTCAAAGATGCTCGAAATCTAGATCATCTGAAGGATAGCCGGCTTAATTTCATAGTTGTTGGCTTGAGTGGCCGACCTCATTATGCTTGATTTTGAGGACCTTTGACAATTGGGACAGCATGGTCCCTTAGACACTTGTATTCCACTAGATCGTCGTCCGTTGTTAATATGGTAAGATCTCCCTTATTACCATGGTGCATAAAACAACCAAGTAAACTTGAGAAAGAAACAAATAAAGCATACAAGTATACAAGAACAACTAAAAGAAACAAATTTGAATTAGAATCAAAATTCTTGGTATTGATATTAGCAAAAAGTAAAGTTGAAAAAACTCATCAATAATGACACCAAAAACTTGGTACAATTTTTACGTGCAAGTACATGCAAGTACATTGAAACCAAGTAGGGTGTAAACGAAGTCTCTCTCTTTTGGAGAATCTTTCTCTGTCTTTTTTAGAGATACTAGATCCTCTTCTTGGTCACAAGGAATCATGAATTTCAAATTATTTCAAATTTTAGACGTAGAAATCAATGTGATGATTCGTAAACATTAAATGCATAATCAAGAAGGGCCATATGTCTCTGATCTCTTATTAATTTAGTAGGGTTTACTGATTGTTTGATTTCTTTTCTTTTTTTATTTTGACCATCTGCTATTTCTGTCATGCCTAACTTTTCTTCTACCTTCACTGTGTTTATACTGTTCTATTGTGTATAAGAGACAGTGATTTGAAGGGGTAACAGTGCTCACAATATCATATTGAATATGGTGATCTTCAAGCTTGTAGCATATCTCTTATACACAGCACTACGTGTATAGGGGAAAGTACTGATCCTATCTCTACAGATATAGCTAGGAGAAAAGAAGAATGTTCTAGGAATTTGATAGGGAAGATCTATGTCCTCTAAACAGTTAGTGAAGCAGGGATTCATAACTTTGACATGAATATGTAGAAACATTCAAGAGATTTGAGAATAATAAGAGTTGGGGATTATGAATCCTTCTCTTAAACATTTAAAAATAAAAGAGAAAGTGCTGGTGGGAAGACCAAGGATAATAAAAACTCAACCTTTGGTGTCCCAAAACTGGGAGGAAGGGATTGAGGAAGACACAAAGACGTTGAGCAAAACCCTCATTTGGGTATAGGTATGGAGTCTATCTTTGTATCTGATTATAAGAGAATCTGGATAGAAAATTTGGAAAATATTTTTAAATGTTTAAGAGGTATTCATTCCTAGTAGGAAAAGCAAGAATGGAAGACATTTGAAGCTACTAGTAGAAATTGATTTGAACAAACCTATATTAAGAGGAACTTTTGTTAGATAAGATAGGAAATCTAAATAAGTTGATTTTAAATATGAAAAATGTCTGAATTTTTGCTACATTTGCCAACTAATGTGACACTCTTGAAGGACTTGCCGCAAAAGATGATTATTTTGGATTAGATAAGGAATAAGAATTTGGCAACTAGATGAAGAGTAGTTATACTAAGAGCCGAACAAAGAAAGAGGGTAAAAGGATCTATCTTGTTCAAAAAGAAGATATTGGGAAAGGAATTGGAGAAATTGCACATTGGGAAGCTGTCTCCAAAATCACATCCATAGATGAAAAGATGGAAAAGAATAGTATGAACACTGAGCAGAAGGAAGCCTATACAAGATATTCATAACCAAATGGACCTTATAACATGAATCGTACAAGGAATGGAGAATCAGGGACGAGGAAGATTTCATTGAGGTGTCAGAAGAACAATCAAGGAAGAAACTAAAGGTGGGAATCAGTGGGAGGGGGGATTTACAAATACAGAAGAAGATGGAGCCCATCCTAAATTGGTTTTGATGAAATGGCAAAAGTAAAAGTGGTTTTAATGAACTGGTAATGGTGGATCCAGTTGGATGTGCATGGGCTTAGCTATATTTTGGAAGAAAGAAGTCAGATTGTGCAATTTAAACACTGTCTCTTATACACATCTAGAGCTTCAAAAGGCCTGATCCTAAGGTAAATGATAAATGGTGGTGCACTAGCATTTATGGGAGTGACGATGACTGGTAGATGAAACAGCAATGGAGAATCATTACACAGAGGAAGAGGGAATGGGTTGAAAGAATGGCTTTGATTAGGGATATGAATGACGTAGTATCAAATGAGGAGAAATGGGGTGGCAGGAAAAGATTTGAGAATAGTTTTGGAAATTTTAGGAGCTTCATGGCAGAAAGTGAACTAATGGATTTGAGATTTAAAGGAGATCCTTGGACATGGAGTAATGATTGGGAAGGTGAGGGTGTGGTAAAGGAAAGACTAGATAGGGATTTCTTCCCTCAAAGCTCTAATTCTGAACCAAAAACACAGAATTAGAGCTTTAAGGGAAGAAATTATGGAGGTCAAAAGTGATACTTGTCCTGAGACGAAAAGGATCCTGAATAATCTAAAGTGTAACCTTGTAGAAGCTTACAAAAAAGAGGCAATTTTTTGGTAGCAGATGGACATAGAAAAAGAAGTGCTTAATTGGAAGGAGATAAAATCTATATGTACTTCCATGATTGTGTAATAGAAAGTTCCTTGTGGACCTATTCACCTGGAGAAATACATCTAGTTTGTATAAGAGATAGAACATTTTTGTAAGGAAGATGTGAAGATTGAAAGGGAAATTTTGGAGTATTGTAATGGAATCTTCAAATCAAATTAGATGGGAGATTCAACTGACATACTAGCTAGTATTCCACAAACAATCACCTCATAGATGAATTGGCCACTCACCAGACCTGTTACAATTCAAGAAGTTAAACCAGCTGTCTTTGAAATGAACCCGAACATAGCCCCTGAAGCAGATGGCAAAACTTTTGGCATCTTATTCAATATGATATTGTGAATGCTGTTAAATGTTTTATTGCATGTTTCTTGAAAATTGTTACATGCTGTTAATAAAACCGTTATTACTCTTATCCCCAAAATGGAATTCCCTACTAACATAACACATTATAGACCAATTAGCCTTGCTAATGTTTTGTACAAAATTATAACCAAGATTCTTGTTAATAGATGGAAACCTTTTCTAAAATTGTGCGTAAGCCCTAATTCTAGTTTACCTTTGTGCCTAGAGGACAAATCATTGACAATGTGAACCTAGGAAATGAAAGTATTCACTATCTAAATAGTAAGAGAATAGGATCAGTAAGAGTGATGGCCCTCAAGCTTGATATAGCATGAAGGCTTATGAGTAGGGTGGAACAGGGGTCAGGAAAAAGCTAACCTTATACTAGGTCCATATGTGTATAAGAGACATCAACTAGATTATGGAATGCATATCTACGCCTCTTTTTGTGTTAATATAAATAGGAGAGGAAAGGTTATATCAAACCATCAAGAGTGATTAGACAAGGAGACCCTTACTCTTTTTCTTTTCCTTATGCGTGCTGAAGGCCTTACTAGCTTACTTAATCAGCCTGAGAGATACAATAGAATCTCAGCTATTAAAATATCTAAGAACTGTCCCATTTTGGCACATCTTTGCTTAGGATTGTATTTAATTGCAATGTTTTGCAATGCAAATTTCAAGATTTTGGTGAAATAATGAGGATATTAAGTGTGTACTCAAACAAGCATCTGGACAGAAGATAAAAATTGAAAAAATCTCAATTTTGTTTAGCAAAAACATAGTGTGGAAAGACAAGAAAGAGTTTCTCAATCAGGTGAATTCTACATATTTGAAAGAAGTAATGAAAGCAAGAACACTGGGCTCCTTGTCTTATTGGTAATGCAAAGAAACAGGCTTTTGCATATGTTAGGGAAAGAGTGCAAAGAAAGCTGAAGGGATGGAAGAACATATTTCTAAACCAGGTAGGTAAAGAAGTGCTAATAAAATCAGTGGCTTTAGCTTTACCAACCTATGTGATGCCATGTTTTAGGATGCCCAATGGTCTTTGTACATAGATATCAGTAGGTCTATTTACAAATCTGCCATCTATAGCAAGTTTGGATTAACACTCCCATAAATGCTAGTGCACCACCATTTATCATTTACCTTAGGACTGTCTCTTATAGGAGACAGAAGCAAAATTTGGAAATTCTTGGTGTTGGAGAAGCATTATTAGTTCCAAAGAACTATTGCAGCATGGCTGCAGAGGAAAAATAGTGGATGGGATGGACATCAAGATATGGGAGCATAGATGGATTCTAGAAACTGACGAGGGGAAAGTTAAAATAAAGGAGCCACAAAACTGCCAAATTAACACAGTGAACCAACTTCTTTATTTCTGTCTCTTATACACATCTAGATGTGTAGGTTTTCTATTCATTTTACCGTTCAATCCAAACCATATATTTTTGGAGGACACAACAAGCTGTATTAGATACACAATATTTTAAGAATTTCTAATAACTGCTATAGGTATACCAAACTAAATTTCCCAATAAGACAGTGTAGAGAACAAGAATATCAAATGAAGGCAGCAATATTGATGCTGATAAAAGTTATCTGTGTAGAAGTTCTTATAGGGACTCATCATGAAACATAAATTAAAGCACTTTATATGGAAATGTCTTTAGAGAATACTACTGTTAATTCAGTTTTGAGCCATAGAGTATTTCTACACAGAACTCCTACATGTAAATGCTATGGAAAACAAGTAGAAACAATTGAGCATCTTCTTTTTCTATGTCCAAATGCACTAAGAATTTGGGAATTAGCTCCAGTAAATTGGAAAGGTTTGAAAATGTTTAGAAATAATCTCTGGCTATGGTAGACTGAATTAATGGAGATCACTAATAGGAAATATGGGAGAGATCACATCATACTCACTGTGAATAGATTTGGCAAATCTGGAAGTCTGGAAATGCAATGATTTTCATAGAAGAGAAAAAGAAGCCATATCAATGTTGTACCAAAACTACGAAGGAATGGAAGGAGTTTAAGGTGAGTAATGATGTGCAAGATAGAAAAAGGACTGAAAGAGATGGTATGGAAAGCAATGAAGAAGCATGAGCGAGTCCTCCATCTCACCAATTAATCAGAATTAATACTGATGCAACACTAAAACAAGAGACAAATAATGCAGGATGGGATTTAGCAACTAGAAATCAAGGAAACCTGATTGCAACTTGGGCTCCCTCAATCAATCTACAGAGATGCCTGCACTGAAGAGCCTTTAGCAATTAGAATGGCAATGATAAAGGCTGAAAAGGAAAGCTGGAAAAGAATTCAAATACAGTCAAATTGCAAGAAGTTGATTGAAGAGATTGACAACAATGACAAGAAGGCAGTGATGGATACCATCTTATCTGATATTTTGTGCCTTAGAAGTGCTTTTGAAAGCTGTAAATTTTTGTTCGTAAATAGAAATGGTAATTTAGTTGGACTTAATTTGGCAAAATTTGCTATACAATATAATAGTGAAGTCGAGTGGAAACTCGACTTTCCTAATTGGCTTAAGGGGGTTAGATGAAAAGGATTGTAAAGGTAGTTACCTCAACTGATTTGATTACCCATGGAATATGATGAAATACTGACTATTTGACAAAAAAAGTACACATGTTGTTATTTCATCCATTTTATCTAGCACACAGTCATGTATATGGACCTAGTATCAGGTTCATTTTTCCTGACCCAGTGAAACCGAGTTCCCTAGGCATATGGTCCAAATACTTTTGGTATGATTTATACACGCAAGTGCATGTATAGTCACAAGTAATATAATGATAAGAAGAGATCGTTCCTCGAGTGTACTCGACACATGCTAAGTACCAAAATTGACACACTTGTGCTCTATTCAAATGACTCAGTGGTTGAATTGAAATTGTATAATAGTGAACAACTATATTAACCAAACTAAGAGAACAGAGTTTAACTTAAGAATAAGAAAGCACTAGGGTTTATTTTTAAGTAAGTTAACTTAAACTCCCATGTGATATGGACGTTCGGACCCATAGCCCTTATATGATTTGAAAATATACTTTAAACCTATATATGGTTTGGATTGAACGGGATTTTAAATATGGGACTGATGCTTTTGGTTAAAGTTATGTTCTTACCCCATGGGCGGTTTAATGTGTATTTTCAAAAATATGGGGGTTATGACCCTCAGACCATAACCCAGTGTATGTTTATAAGAGACAGATTAGTACTGCCCATGTGATTCTTATGAATACTAAAATAGAAGATATTCATCCAAACTCATGGTTTACATGATTTTGAAATTATAAGTGCCCCCCAGGAAGTCGTAAACACTCAAACTTCATTACCTTTGAATTTGTATGATAAAAAATGAAGAAATGGACATTATTTTGTGATTGCAATTAAAATATCTTTAACAACTTTGTGTTTGTGGTTTATTATTGTAGATGATAGATAAGTATAGCAAATTTCATTGTACGTTTATATAAGTAACAATAAGGGTATGTTGGGCACAAAATGTTAATTTTAAAAATAAATTATCAGGCAACAACTCGCAACAGAATAAATGCTATTAGTTTGGATAATTTCCATTTGTTTTACTATTCAACCTAAACCATATAAGGGTCTAGATTATATTTTCAAAATATATGGAGGTTATAGGTTCGAGAATCATTTCACATGGGAGTTTACGATAATCTACCCTAAATTTTTTTTAGAAAAAATAATGTTTTTATTAAACACATGCTTCAGAGTGCATGCATTTCAAACAAAGTTAATTTGGATGATTTCCGTCCACTTTATCCTTGGAGACAAACCATATATTGGTTTAAGGTATATTTCAAAAACATATGGGGCTAGTGATAACATGAGGGTTTATGATAATTAACCATTATTTAATTTAGATTGTCAATCCAATTGAATATCTTGTCCTACTTCTCTCTAATTCCAAATTAAGCTTACTACTCTAGGATCTATGACAATTACACGTTAATTATGCAATTCTATCAATACAAACCAACTTAGTATATGTCTATGTGAATTCAAGTTGAGGTTAATGCATTTAGAACCAACCTTAGTTTGATTACCTAGGTGAATAGGTATAATATCTATCCTTATGCATGAATCGGTACATTCAATTGATGAAATAACCAAACATAAGCTATTCAAACCCAGCCTAACCTTAATCTTTCGTCATTAAATTCCAATTAGAGTTTACAATTAAATCTAGAAGGTGATCAATCAGCTAGAAGCATAAGTCAAGGATCTTATACACATCTAGATGTGTATATTCGAATCAATAAGAGAAACAAAATTCAACAATGAATCTTTATGACAACGTCCAAATAAAACCCTATATAATAAAATTAATGCATGACTAAAGCTCCTAGAGTTTATTGTGAAATGCTTCTTTGGTATTTATTTATCAGATGTGTATAAGAGACAGCCCGTGAAGAAAAACACTTTCAAGCCTTGATCTTTAATTTTGTTCTTGAATCACAGCACCTAGGATGGATTGATGGCTACTCTTGATGTAAAATTGGCCTTCTTGTTCTATAAGTTATGTTAAAAACACCTTAGAATACCTATATATAGTATTTTCTAGGGTTTTACTCCAATTTACGAACCGAAAGAAGCCCCAGAAAGTCTAAAAATCATCGAACCCCGCTATGCTGTTTGGGAGCCATGCCTAGAACCTTCCTTTGGGCATACATGTGCCTAGGAAACATTCCACAGGTACAACTTCCAAGCCTCCATGCACACCTGTGCTTAGGCCAAGTACACTAACAAACCAAATTTTACCGTTTCATGCACCGAGCTTTAATTTGGTCCCCAAATTGTTCCATCCCTATAAAAATATATTAAAACACAATAATAAGCATATTTATACACTTAAAATACATAAATTAATATTTCCTACTAAATAACCTTATGCGCACCAAACTTTGGAACTCGATTAAAAACTCTAGCTAGAATGCATGTAAAAAGAACTCTCATGTGATAGTCCTAGGGTGTGTCATCCTCAATTTATAATCTTGTGTTTGGTTTGTTAGGTTATTCAAAGGATATTTTGATAATAATAGATAGGAGAAAATTGTAGATATTGAAATATTCTCTTAGTACTATTACTTACTATTCTTAATTACTTTAAAATTTTCACACATAAAATAGTTTTTAAATCATATGATGTCATGTTTAAAAATAAATAAACTATTAAAACTATTGAAATATTTGCATAAATTAGTGAGGAGTAATAAAATTTGTAATAGAAATAGTATGTTGAATTAATCTTTACAATTTATTGGTACTTACATTTATGAACTATAAAGAATTAATATGGCGTCTTGATATCATTAGATTTTTCCATTTAGTTAATAAGTATTTTACTGCACTTGAATATATGCTATACAAAAAATTAAATAAAATAAAATAAAAACAAGGCATGCTACTTTGTAAAATAAAAGAACAAGTGTGCATCATGTAACAAAATACATAGTTTTTTACCTAAAAAAAAAAAAAAATGATATAATGATATTTTTTTGAAGTAAAAAAAATAACTAGTACAAGAAAATATTAATTTAAAAGGTAGTTCAGACATTTCACACTTTATCTTTCTTGATGGGATTATTAAATACAAAGACCGCTATGGGATTTGTAATGCGCCACATAGTCCAAGGGAATGGGGGATTAAGTTAGTTAAGTGGGATGATAATCCCATATTTAAAATCCAACCAAACTTGGGATGGCATGGGATTACTTATACAATTCCAAGTCATCCCATGAACCAAACGAACCCTAAATTTATATATACATGCTAACTACTCTATAAAATAGAGCTATTCACACATATTTTAGTTTGAGTTTTTATCAATTTCTTAGGTGTCTTGCTCAACAACTAGAGGCATTTTGGTAAATTTAGAGTTTTAGTGTCAAAATATTATTTTCTGTATTTTTTTATGTTTAAATACACTTATTTATGTTTTTAAGGTGTTTTTATAGGTTTAGGATCAATCGCTATCCAAACAAGACAAAAACAAAGCAAAATGGAAAAGCTGGAGACTAAGTCCCAGGCGCTAGTGTGCTTGGAAGGTTTGAGCCATTCCCAGGTGCTATGTGCCAGGCACGGGTGCACCTAAGGTGGAAGCTTAGCCACACCTAGGCTACAGGTAGAAATAGGAAAAAGAAAGTTTGAGTGTTTACGACTTCCTGGGGGGCACTTTGACTTCCAAACATGTAAAACCCTAACTAATATTATAAATATCTTAGCGTGTTATTAATATATGATAGAATAGTGTAATTCAGAATTAAGTCAGTTATATCATAGAGTAGCCATCAGGTAGGAGTGTTCAAACCCTAGAACCCAACCCAAATACAAGTTGGGGATAAATGGGTTGGATTATCAAGTTTCGGGTTATTTGGATTGGGTTACCCGGGTTTGGTAAGGTTGGGTTGGGTTTTATTTTTTAAATCCAACTGTTGTGTATAAGAAAACCCAATAAAGTCTTAATTAATATTTTTTTAAATTTTTAGTTTTGTCCTAATTATTTTATCTAATTCAATTTTTTCCCTTTTTATTTTTGAAATAACATCTAATTTGTCATATTTTATTTTTTTTCCTTTTAATTATTGGCCTAATCATTGTATTTTTAACTAAACATACATTTTTTATAGATAATCTTGCAATCTTAACTTTTTAAATTTTTTTTATTAATTTAGTTTTTTAACTCAAATAACCAGAAGACACAAGTAACCTTCCCGGCTAATACTCATGTTGCTATATTAGTTGAGTTGGGTTGACTTTTATTTTTGACCTAAAATCCAAAAACCAGACCTATGACCACTCCTATGTTAGAAAGAAAATCATCAAGCCTGTCTCTTATACACATCTAGATGTGTATAAGAGACATCTTAACATATAAGGTGCAAGGATTGAGACTAAGTATTAGTTTTCCTTTCTTATTCTTTTATTTGTTGTTATACACTCTTTTAATGGTTTCCATTAGATCTTGTGATGTATTTAACTCCTTGACTATGCACTAAATTCAATACTAGGGTTTGTTCAGATTTTACAATGATAATCGATTGATGCAATTTTATTTGTTCCTTTTTAATTGCACATGTATATTTGCTTATTTGAATCTTATTGCTGGTAGATGATTAGGCCGCCATCTAGAGTCGTTTGTAGCCCTATTTTAGATCGATAGAAGATACTCAGTGTTAAGATGAGTTCAAATAGCTGTTGTTTGGAATAATCGCCCATAGATTGAGCCACTTCACGGGTACAGATAGAAATATACCTGCTCATCTTAGGCAATCTATCAAAGTCACATTTATGCATTAACAAGGAGCTTTAATCCACATAGACAAGTAGTGGATAGTTAAGGATAATATATTTGCAATGAGTCCGACAATAACTTATAATTACCATCGAAACCCCGATTATTAAATGAATTTGAATTTGACGGAATAATAAATTAACTCATGAATTAATTAGATTGGCAAATGAAGAATAGGTTATAGGTTTAATATATGTTGGTGTCTTTTTTTATTTATTTCGTCAATTATTTATTATTTTCATCATTACACTGCTACTTTATTGTTTAGATAGTGTTTTACATGTGCCATTTTGGTAATAGTCTGTGTTAAGCATACTTGTTTAATCACATACACATCTGCTTTCACTACATACTTGTTCGGTCCGTATACTTGCAGACGCAAATCATGCATTACATTACCCGCACCTTGTATCTATATTAGACCATGGACAAGCTTTTGGTACTGTTGTCAGCAGAGATTTGTCTTGACATTGCTATATTTTGACAATATCAAATTAAGCATTTTTAAATGTTTTTTCTTTCTTTCTTTCTTTTATTTTTATTTTATTTTGTTTTTATTATGTGTTTTGCAGCTTTTTCACCAAGTAAATGTCCAGAAGGTTGAAAGGAACACCACTTCCTTTAGATCTAGAAATTGAATATACTACTAGTCATTTGAGCAAATAAGCAAGGAGAGGTTTCCATCAAATCTTAGACATGGCCGATGGTGACAATCTTGCAAATTTAGTTGTAGAAATATCACCAAATCCAGTTGAACCAAGGTTTCTTAGGGACTTTGTTGTACCTACAGTAGATGGTCTTCAGTCGAGTATCCTGAAACTGCCAAATAAACTAAACAATTTTGAACTAAACACGGAAATCATTCAGATGGTGCAATCTTCAGCTATGTTTAGTGGAACACTAAAAGATGATTTAGATGTTCACATCTTCAACTTTTTGGAAATTTGTGACACATTTAGGTATAATGGAGTTTTATATGAAGCCAATATGCTAAGGCTTTTCCCATTCTCACTAGGGGATAAAGCCAAAGTTTGATTAATTTCTCAACCACTAGGATCCATCATGACCTAGAATGTCCTTGTGTATATTTTGCAGGATCTGAATCGATTTCCGTGTTTAGGCAAAATTGAGGAACAACATTATTTCTTTCATGCAACATAATAATGAACTCTCTTTGAAGTTTGAGAAAGATATAAGGACCTATTGAGGCTGTGTCCACATCATGGTATTTCATATTGGCTACAAATTCATTCATTTTATAATGGGTTGCAAGGTTTAACCAAAACCACAGTTGATGTAGCAACTAGAAGAGCCATCATGAGTAAGCCTTATGACGATGCATTCACCCTCAAATGCTAGAAGACATGTCTTCAAACAATTATCAATGGTCGAATGAGAGACTCATACCAAGGAGAACTGTAGGGTATATGATATTGATGTTTTCACAACATTCACAACATAGTTAACTACATTGACAAACAACTAATTATGTAAAGTTTATGAAGGATATTTTGTCTCGGAAGACAAGGTTGTATGAATTTGAGACCATTTCCCTAATGAAATAGTGTAGTGCAGTGTTGTAGCAAAAGGTACAACTTAAGTTAAAAGGATCCTAGAAGCTTTACTATACTATGCACTATTAGAACAGTTCTTAGGTAAGGCTTTATGTGATCTTGGTACAAGTATTAAATTAATGCCTCTTTCTATTTTCTAGGAATTAAATTTGGGTGAAGTTAAGTTGACTCTGATGACCCTCCAGCTTGAGAATCCCGTTGGTACATTTGAAGAGAATCATCAAGGACGTGTTGGTAAAAGTACACAAATTTATATTTTCTGCAAATTTTGTTGTTCTTGAGATTGAGTAGGATTAAAATAATCCTATAATTCTTAGCAGACCTATCTTAGCTATAGATAGAATACTCATCAACATGCAAGAAGGTGAACTCACCATGAGAGTGAATGATGAGGTGCTAAAATTTGAAGTGTTTAAAGCTATGAAAATGCCTAACCAAGATGAGGAATGTTTTGCAGTTAATGCAGATATAAGGAGGCAAAAATCAAACCCTCTGTGGAAATTCTAGAAATCTTGAGTCTCTTATGACATCTAGATGTGTATAAGAGAGGTATTCAAACGGGTCCAACCTGTTCGAACCGACCCAATATGTAAGAGAAACTGAGTTAGTATTTGGTTCACCCATTTGAAATGATAGTCTAAAGTAGCAGTGTCTGAAAAGCATCCTTGAATGAGTATTTAAGACCCTACAACAGCAATCTTATGGATGGAGATGTGTAATAAGAGAAGGGATTATTAAAGCATTTGCAAAGATCAAGTTCCCCCTTCTACCCATTTGTCTAAGACTTGAGGGAAATGTAAGGGTAAATATTATTCTAATCTCTTGAATAAATATGAAAATTATGTGTAAGTAGCGAGCAACACCAGATGATTATAAAGACACCAAGGAGTATGTTGACATATGAGCAATGCTAAAATAGTGAGAGAATAAGGAAATATTAAAGATTGCAAAAATATGTAATAAGCAGTTTCTAAGCATAATACCTAAAAAGAAGAAATTTACCCTGTCTCTTATACACATCTAGATGTGTATAAGAGACAGCTCCTAAGATCAAAACCATTAAATAGATCTACAACATCTAATCGTTTTACTTGGATGAGGTCTACACCTGTCTCTTATAACATTAACAAACTTTAAGGGGAGCAACCAAACTATTCAATCGAGATAGATGAGCAGTACTACTCATGCAGAGAATTACATAATGTGCAGTCATATCTGGGAAAATTAAATCAATCGATTGATTTCATTGTCCTAGATATGGAGGAAGAAGACAAGGATAATATCTCTATAATATTTGAAAGGAATTATTCCTAGCTATGGAAAAAGCTCTAATTGATGTGAATCAAGGATAAGTAATTTAAGAGCAGAGAATGAATCAATTTCATTTAATATGATGAACGCAAGAGTATTTCCATATGGGCATTTTGAGTATGTACAACTTGATGGGTTCCCTAGCGGAGATTTGACAAATGCAATTACACGAACAAATAACATGTCTAGATATAGATGTTAAACAAAGTATTTCATGGGAGGCAATCCATATTTTAGCCGACCTTGTACACTTTGATTTTTAGTTATTTTGTATACTTGTAACGTGACAATTTTGAGCTAAGTTTTTATTGTGTGTGTTAGGCGCTGAAATGAAGTATGGAGGTAACTCAGGGTTCAAATATTGTAAAAGGATGGAAAACGGTTGAAGGAACAACCAAAAATCAAGCACGAATTGAGTTGTGCAGGCTTGAGTCCGACTAAAAGGGCTTAGCCGCGCCTACGGCTGCTCAGCCACGCCCAGCCTGCACCATTTAAGTGTCAAGGACTACAATTTGCACCCATTTAAGCATCCTTATGAGATTTTTCCACCATCCAAACACCCCCAAAATACTTTTGAACACTTTATAACACAAAACCTACTTAAAATTCACTTGGAATCTCGCATAAATCTCATAAAAAGCTTACCTTTGTTTAATTTTCAGCTTATTAAAGAAGAAGAAGAGACAGGTCAGGGAACATAGAGGTGGCATGGGTCGAGCCAGTCTGGGCGTGGCTGAGCAGCCGTAGGCGCGGTTAAGACCCATGATAACCTGTCAAGGGGCGGGTTGGAGCGGGCTATCGGGCTGAGCTGGGCTGGGCAGGAAGATGGAAGTGTTGGGCCATAAGCGTCCCTTGGTCTAGGCTACCAGTTAGTCGGAGCGGGCTGGCTTACATTCTAGCCCCCTAAGCTGGCCCTCCAATTTAAGTTCTTACTTAAATTTTAAAATTATTTTTTCGAGAAATTTAAATTTTTACTTGTTAATAATTTATATAATTTAAAATTATTACTTATTTAATTATTATTTTAAAATTAATAACTTATTAATTTAAAATCATTTACTTACTATTCATTAGTAATTTATTAAATTATAACTTATTAATTGTTTGAATTACTACTTACTAGTTAATAGTACTTTATCTAATACAAATCTAGATGTATATAAGAGACAAGTTATTAATAATTAAAACTGTCTCTTATACACATCTAATGTGTATTTGACAACTAAACTTCTTAGTTAATAATCAAAAACTAAAGTTCGAAATTAATTATTAGTAATTTATTATTCCAAATTAATAATTATTTGAAGTTATTTCTTGGTTGTATAAGTCAACGGTTCAACCTGTTGAACCACCCCAAAAATCAAACTAGTTCAGCCCGTAGGCCACCCATTACCATTCAAAACCAACTTTTTTATGTTGATTGAAGATGTGTAAAATTGTCAATATTAGTCTTTTAAATGAAAAAAAAAAAACAATTTCCAATGGGTGGCCTACGGGCTGAACTAGTTTGATTTTTGGGGTGGTTCTCAACAGGTTGAACCGTTGACTAGGGTCAGTTACGGTTAAATATACGGGTCGGGTCGAGTGGCGGGTTGGAACTCCTTGGGCCGGTCTAGATGTGTATAAGAGTTGTGATAGTAATCTGTGTCAGTTGTAAGAAGAATTCGCAAGGAGTTTACCCGCCACTGACCCGACCCGATAGCAGTGGCCGTAACTGACCTTAGATCACCTCATTATACACATCTGAATGTGTGATAAGAGACAGCTAATTCTTTAATAGGCTGTCAGATTATTGTCCTTAATTGCACTTTAATTGGTGAAATTGCTTGATTAAATTTATAGTCTTCACATGTTTATGTGCTTGATTTTTCATAGGAAGTCTTGGTTCTTTTTAATTTGAATTAATTGGTGTTCTTTATTTTGTTCTCTAACTATTTCAAGATTATTTGAACTTATAAGTTTGAATTTTGATATCATGCCTTATAAACATAAATGTGTTAATAAGTCTAGTAATTATTCAAGGTGAAAATAGTTAGAGAACATAATTATACCACCTGCACCTTGTGTCGATGTCAGAATACAAGGTAATTTAAAAATTGTTGTTTGGCTTATTAGTCCATATGCTATCAATTTTATAAAGTCATGTAGTTTGAGAGGATAAGAATTGAGGAGATTGCATAAGGAACATTGTATTAAGTATTAAAATTAAGTAATGTATCTGTTAGGTGAAACAATATTTGTTACATTCTAGAATATACTTTTGTTTGTGATAGGTTATTAACTGAAATTTTAACTCACAAATTGGCTCTTCTAGGGGTAGAGATTTAATTGGATATGATTTCAAAAGGGCTAATTAATGGTTCAGATCTTAGGAGCATTTGATATCGCTACTACATGTTTATTGGCCAATTATTCTCCTACAACCAATTAAATTTTATGTCCTGTGAGCAGTTCTTGTGGTTCCTTTTTCAATCATGCAACTTTGTATTTTTTTTTTTGTTATGGTTATCATGCTGAAGAAAATTTTTTGAGATATTATGAAGAAATCCTTTTCCTATTCTTATACAACCTATAATGGAAATAATCCCATGGCAAAGTTCAACATGTCTGTAAATTGATAATATTTTTAATAATCTTAGCGACATATATATATATAATTGACCATGTACACATCTATCTTTACATGATATTTTGTACTTTATGAGCGAAAGTCATTCATGTACGACGTTGTTGTTCTGGTTCACAATCCAATGACTTTGTTTCTCTTATTGCAAATTCAAATCCTTATATAATCTTCAAAAAAGAAAAAAAAAATTACTAAACCTTGATGACATATATTAATATATAAACAAACAAAATTGGACTTTTCAAGAAGGAAAGTACTTAAATAGATTCGATCATTGGTCTTATCTATAGCAGAATCAGATTAAATTTTAAATTTTTGCTTATATCATTGAATATACTTTGTCTCTTATACACATCTAGATGTCTAATAAGAATATTTGACTTTATAGGTTGGTGTCTCAAAAAATTCAAATGCGTATACAATTCTAAGAGAAAATTCTTGTACTTTGGTAATCAAACTTACAATTAAGTGTCCAAAGTTGCATCAGAAAGTTCCTTTAGTACAAACGCTAGAGTTTTAGATGAAACACACAGCTGAATGACATTGGAAACATGAATTGGTGATGCATATATGCTTAAAGATTTTGTATGATGTTAAAGTAACAAAACAATCATTAATGCGAGAATTAGAACTTTTTTTTTGTCAGACTTTATTCATAGCACATCCGGCAAGGATCATCTGTATGCCGTTGTTGCATAGCTCATGTCGGAGCAAGGTGCCATCCAAACTAACAAGCACTCTCATAGATTGGCTCTCATGCCTGGAAGTTGTCATTATATACTCCCACGGGTCGGAAGGTGGTGCAGGAAGGTACTATAGGTAGGATTTACTACTTAGTGCTAGTTGAATTCAGGAGGTAAGCTTCCATTTTTCTTCTGTATTTAGAAATTAGTGCTTGTATGTTTTGTTTTACTTCATAGTAGTATCGAAATTATTTATAACTTTTGGAGCTAAGTGATAAACATTAAAGAATAGGGTTATCTTTACTCAGATATGCTCAATTTCTAAGTTGGTCTTTGATTTTGAGGTTAAAATGCACATAGTTTTGTATATTTTACTTTTGTATGCGTTTCATTGGTTTCCTAGGTTTTTAAGTATTATTGAAGTGTTTTTAAGTGGTACCTATGAAGGTTTGCTGTTTAGTATAGGTTCAGAGAATGATAGGTCAAGAAAAGGAAGGATTTAGCACAAACAAAAGCTTAACCCATGGCCTGAAGATCGTAAAGGGACATTTTCGCTGCGACAGTAAAATTTGAGCCGCTGCAGTAAAATTTTAGGCTTAACTTTTGCGTCGTGCCGCATTTTTCTGAAAAAAAAAAAAAAAAAAAAAATCAAGAAAATGACTGAAAATGTAATACAATACCTCCAGCCTATAAATACCATCTAGATACAGAGTTTTGTTGTCGTAAGGAGTAGAATAGATAAGAATAAATTATTTTATTCCTTTTTTTTTTATCACTTTTTCTTCTTTTTCCTTCCCACTTGGGATGTGGTTTTTAGTATATTATCTTTAATTTTCTTTGTCTAATTGTAGTTTACATTTAAAGTTCATGTCGTTTTACTGTACAAATCTTTATTTAGCTTAAAGTAGAAATAACTCAATAGATTTGGTTTTTGATCCCACTTGTAAACTTGCTAAGTGAAGACTAAATATTATACAAATCTATGACATGTATGAAGAGACAAAGATTATATAAAATTTAATCTTGACATAAGATTCTACAGTGAGACAAAAATCGAGTTTATATAAATATTTTCCTAGTTTAAATGTGCTCTAATTCTTGTTTACTACATGGAATTTATTTGAACCAATTAGTTTATTTGTCTTTCACTGTTTAAGTATGAATTAGACACTAGTCATCGGTTAGCGTTAGAAGTAAATAATTAATGATAAACTTTGATTCTACTTTAATAATAATCTTGGTTACTCAAGAATTTAGAATAAGTAATGTAAATAAATAAAAATAGTTTGGTACTTAAGTCGAATTCGACTCAAGATAAATTTGTTCAAATTTGTTTATTGAGTTATTAATTTAAATCTATACAATATTTGAAATTCAATTTTTTTAACGCGTTAAACACGATACTTATGTTATTCACAAAATAAAAGATTAGAAATAGGCAATTTAATTGTACAGAATATTTTTTATTTTTCCTATTTATTAGTTATCTTTCTTGTTGAATCTCTCTCTCCTTATATTTTGGATATATTTTGAACCACAAGTTAAAAATTATTTTCATAAACAACCATTACACGTATGCACATCACATTTTTTTAACCATTGTAATTGAATTCTACACTCTTATAAATCAAAATTTTGGGCAAGAAAATAGCAAATTTGAGTGAAAGTAACAAACACTCTACTTAACACAGCCAAACTTGAATACATCTTGTTCAGTTTGTTGAAAATTAGTTACATCCCTATTATTGAGTAATCATCATGCGCTTAATACTTTGGGTTGATTGGCCACCTTCTCAATTGTTTGGGTTCAATAAGGGAACATTCAAAAGATCGTTCCCTAATTGAACCCAAACAATGTCAAAATTTGGCCATGACCTGTCTCTTATACACATCTAGATGTGTATAAGAGACA
Organism: Cinchona pubescens; assembly: GCA_025175665.1. Classification (NCBI taxonomy): domain Eukaryota; kingdom Viridiplantae; phylum Streptophyta; class Magnoliopsida; order Gentianales; family Rubiaceae; genus Cinchona; species Cinchona pubescens. The sequence continues at coordinate 29,176 of JANKKI010000419.1, forward strand.
GGTTATATATTATGTATATGTTTGACCCTTTTCCTAATTTGTTCCACTGAGAAATTAGGTAATTAGTCATGGGTTTTAGAGGGCTACTTTAATGAGAAATCGGGTTTTAATAATTTAATGAAATCGACCACCAATTGTGATAATTAGCCTAGTTGAATGTAAATTCATTAGCTTAGTCCAGACTAATTAGCGGAACCCCAATCCCTAGCCCCTTTTATTGTCTTGGTTGTTTCACTTTTAATACTTTATCAGTCAGATATATAGCTTACTTTAGTAGCTTATTTAAGTTTTACCTCTAAATTTTGGTCTTTTCGAATAGTAATCGAACGAAAGATTCAGTACTCGACATCAATCCTTATAGGACGACACTCTACTCATCTTATATATTACTTACCAATATGTGTATTTGCGGTGTAAAACCACTCTGAATCTAGGGCGGTATGTAAATTTCTGTGCTCCCTTCCAAACCTTCATCATCTCAAGATGGCATTTTTTTAATGACATTCATGAAAATTTTCAAGTTATTCATTCTTAGAATACCACTCATAAGATTTTATTTGAATCTAAAGTGATATAATAACTTGAAAATATAGTAAATAACATTAAGGAGGTGAAACAGCTTGAATAAATTTAAACAACTTATAAAGTTGTACTTTAGTAAACATCTTAAATAAGTTATTATTTTATTTGTTATTTAAATGTAATTTTCTTGAATTAATTGTTTAATTCATTTTACTTTAACGATTAATTTAGCTCATTTTATTTAAATTTATAAATAGTACATTAAATAAAACATAATCTGTATTATATGGTGATCTCGTATTTACCTCTCTTAGAAATATATTACCTATATTAGAAAGCATGTAGCATATACAATCTAGGACACATATTAAGCCTGACATATACATAATCTAGATGTGTATAAGAGACAGGGATAGATTAGCTTTCTAAGAAAAGTGTATAAGAGATAATATATACGATATGCTTTTATTTTTCTGTCAATTATACACAAGACCAATTCATAAGGTTTATGTTAATATTGCTTAGCACCTCAATTATTGATTGGGGGCTAGATAGGATGCACATAGGATGCACATAATAAATAGGGATAATTTTATAAACTAGATCTTGAGGTTTATAAAAAAATATGTGCATGCATTAATTTGATTAGTTCTATATGTTTTAATAAAAATCTTCGTACGTAAAAACACGTAATTAGTACTTTGCTCGGAGAATCACAAATTTGTAAATAAAAAAAAAATCTCTAGACAAATTTTTTGGCTAGTAAATTTATAAAAATATTGCGCATATTAATGTATTTTTGGGCATCTATTTGAATAAAATTTTGAATACGTAAAACACATCATATGATATAATAAATAAATATAACTAGTAATATTTGGTTCATAAATCAAAACTCAAAATTGAAATATGTATTTTTCAAAAAAAATTAATAAATTTATTTACAAAAAAAATATGGTTATGTAATGTGCTATTATTCTATGTTGATTCAAACAAAAATTTGAACGCGTAAAAAAATTATCATATATATGTAATAAGAGAAGATTAAAAAACCTAAACAACTATCACTATCAAATTTCACTTAGTACCTGAATTTTAAAAATAAGAATTAGAGCACATTTAAACCTGTCTCTTATACACATCTCAGCCCATGTGTATAAAGAGACAGAGGATATGAAAAGTAACAACATGCCTCCCAATTTTACCCTTAATTCAAAGCTTTCATTAATTAAAATGTTTGGAAGAAAAGGAACAAAGGTATAAAATAATTATTAACAAATAACAATATGTTGTTACTTTTCATATCCTTCACCAATTAATATCAAAACATATTTTTAATTATTTTTATTTTATAAGTTAATGATTTCCAAAATAAAATAGCTAATCCTATCTTTTATTGTTATATATTCTAAATTTTTGTTCAAAACGACACATACAAACACATTAATACATTCCTAATTATTAGTAAATAAATTGGCTAAAAACTTTATCAAAATATTCATTTAATTTTTTAAGAGTTTGTGATTTTCTAAAAAATTCGAATCATATTCATCATTTTATAATATATGGTCTCTTTTTACACGCATTCAAATTTTTGTTCAAATCAAAATACACTAGCTAAATTTTTATTCTTTTTATAAATAAATTTATAAAAAATTTGAAAAATACATTCCAATTTCGAGTCTCTTATACACATCTAGATGTGTATAAGAGACAGTTTTGTATATTTGTAATACAAAACTTTTCTTATAATCATCTATTAAGAGATGAACATTGATTACCCTAGTAGTGTGTATTAGGTGGCGTTCTATATTTTTTAAAATAAGTTGATAAAAATTATTAGAAATTAAAAGAGTCAAGTGAAAATTGTCAAAAATCTCGGGGTGATTTTTTAAACTAACCTTCCGTAATATAGCTAAGGTACATGGGGTATAAATGTCATTTCATGCATTTTTTACGATAAAGGGACCCATTGGCAAGAGATGGGGGTAAGTGATATTTTTAAAAGTTTAAGGGTACTAAGTGAGATTAGCATAAACTTCAGAAGAGGTTCATGAAATTATCCCTATATTATAAAAAATAAAAAAATAAAACATTATTCGAATTTGTTTGGGAAATAACAAACTCTTAAAAAATAAATGAATTTTTTGATAAAATTTTTAGTCAAATTATTTACTAATAATTAGGAACATATTAATGTGTTTGTATGTGTTGTTTTGAACAAAAATTTAGAAGGCATAAGTATACATAATATATAACAATAAAAAATGTTATTGGTATTTTATTTTGGAAATCCTTAACTTGTAAAATAAAATATTGATTAATGAAAAAATATTTTTTTGACATTAATTATTGAAGGATATGAAAAGTTACAACATATTGTTATTTGTTAATAATTATTTTATACCTTTTTTTTTCTTTTCTTCCAACCACTTTAATCAATGAAAGCTTTGAACTAGGGGTAAGAATCGGGAGAAAAATTGTCTCTCTCCACTTAAAGTAATTTTTTAAAAGAATAGGTTGAAAATGTGACAAAAGTTTGAAAGAATTAAGTGATATTTTTATATTTTTTCATTAATTTTTATTTTACAAGTTAAGGATTTCCAAAATAAAATACCAATAACATTTTCTAATGTTATAAGCTATGCAAAAGAGATATCAAGAGGTGGATTTGCCGGGCCGGGTCAAATTTAGCTGTGTATTTGGAAAGATAAACTATTTTGCTGTGGAATAAAATGATCTAAATGTAATAGGAGAGTAGTTTTAAATTAAACAATTGTAATCGATAAGCCTTTTGACTTGGTCACTTTCTAAGAGAGAAGCGAATAATATAAACCATCCGATAGTAGAGTTTATATTCCCATTCCTATTTCGATTCTCGAATGCAAGTCAAACACCTCCCAAGTTATTACTTATTATTCTAAAGGGAAAAAGAAAAACTTATTTACTTATCTCTTAGGCATTGACCAATCTAATCCCTTATCGATCACAATAGACCAATTAGTCACTAATCTTTAAAAAAAAGATAATGGATTTAATGTTTATGATGAAATCATGAATAAACTAATGGTAGTCACGTGATAATCACATAGGCATTATTCTATAGTAAATATGTTATTAATCATTCCATTATTTTATCCAAAATTTCCGTCATAAACTTTTAATGAGTTAATTTTTTCAGGATGAAGGACCAAATTGGTCTTTGTAATAAATAAAGAACCAAAGTTGATTACTTGTTGTTCAAGTTTTTACTTATTTTATTTGAAGTTATTAGTCCAAGTTATTACTTCTTTATTTTCAATTATTACTTACTAATCTAAGTTGTTTCTTATTATAATTAAAGTCATTGTTAACCAATACTTCATTTTTAATTGCTTATTAGTACACGTAATTACATCTTACTTTAAGTGATTATTTCTTAGGCCATTATATATATATATATAAAAAACACCCTTCCTCTACCCTCTAGTGATTTGATCTGCGACCATTAGGTCATAAGAGAAGTATCTTACCATCTAAACTTCTCTTCATTATCAAAATAAGCACACCCTACCAACCTTGCAGCTCTAGATTTTTATTATTTCTTAGACAAGGTAATTCTTTATTTTATTACAAGTTTGTAATTGTTAATGTAAGATATTACTCATTCTATTCAAAGTTATTACACATTATTTCAAGAGTAAAAGTACATAAATGTTATTACTTATTACTACAAATAGTCTAATTTATTGCTTATTACTACAAATTATTACTTCCTATATCCCATATTTTTTTTTATGTTTTTTAGTATCCAACTTTTTAATAATAGTGTATTATAGTGATAGTTGTTTAAAGTTTTTTAATTTTACCTCCAAAATTCAAATGTTGTGTAACATTTGTCCATAAAAAGACAAAGGATAAAAATGGAAGATGAGTAATGATTATTTTTGACTTTCCAAACATGACAAATATTTGGGATAATGACAAATATCACACTTTTTATGTGACAAATAGAGTATTTAGGTCTCCAATGTATTACTTATTACTACAAACTTTTATATATTAGTTAAAGAGGAAAAGTACAAAAATTTTATTAGAAAATGTCATTTAAATTGATGAAAACTAAAAAGAAATAAAAAATAAAAAAGTATCCCACAAGGGCCAATCAATAGTTCAGTGAACGAGTTGATCGGTTAAACTGATGACTAGATCATTGACTAAAGGTCTCGGTGGTTTTTTATACTAGCCAAAAAATAATCTCGAAAAACAAAACTTGGCATAGTCCAAATACCAAAGTGAGCCCAGCTCAACATGCTACAGTAACTTTTGGGTTAGAAAATGCGAGCCACAACCTGACCAAACCTCATGAACCTCTTCTGAATTTTACATTAATCTCACTATTTTCTGAATTCGCTTAAAGTGGATATGCAGATTAATTAGTAGATAAGCTAATAATGGAGAACGTTTTCTTTTAATTGACTTTTGGAAAACTCTGACATCGAAAAATTCTCTTCTTTTTTTAGGATATATGTGTATTCCCAAATTTCATACTTATTAATTTGAACAAAGAGTTACAATATTTGGTTTTGTTTCATAAGAGATTTGTTTCTTAAAGTAGTAACCAATTTTTATAAATGATTATCTCTTCGAAAACAAAAGATATGTCCATAGACTGGTGGAAATTCCAAGTCTACACGTATGATGGTGGTGTAAAGAATTAAAAAACTTACAACAGAAAATTCTACACTTCTTCTTTTTCTTTGTTTTTTTTAACATCACTTTATTTAGAATTATTCTTGTGAAAATCTCTAGGAGTTGATGCCTAAAGATTTCGATTTGTTGGTTTTTTATATCCTAAGAATGACTTGTTACAAACATGCAACAAACCAGTAAGGGCAAAAAAGATAGTGATACTTTACGTTTCAAAACCACAATAAAGTTACTCCATTCCCAATTCCACAAAGTTTGTCCTAATAATATTTAAATGTTTTTGAAACTAGTATCTAATGAGTCCTCCTTCAAGTTTATCAATCAACAAATTGTCAAACTAGACAAGTTTGATGGAGGAAGGATATTGCACGTCGACAATCTTTAAAATAGTCTATGCCTAACTTCTGTCATAGTTTCAAAACTAATAGACTTGAAGGTGGTTGTTTCTGAAGAACTACAAGTAGAAGCAATTATAGCAAAGTTGTCATAGAGTTAGAATATATATAAAAAGAAATTGTTTCATACTTCTAAAAATTTCACTTTGGATCCGTACTTTTACTATTGAAATAAGTGTTGGTTGGAAATGACAAAAAATAATGCAGTCTATCTTACATTTATAATTACACACTAAGATAAAATAAATAACTGTATAAAGATTCTAAGAAATACGTTACCTATATAAAAAAAGTTCTATTATCAATTCATGTTTATAGCATTGGCTACTACGGGCAAAGAACTACAGTGGCTAATGGATAGTTTAAGTTGAAAAATACCTTCCTTTATATATAAAAGTATTACTTAAATGATATAAGTGTTATATACAGGAAATTATGAAATCTAAGTAGGGGAATATTGCTGGATATTAGATTGCATCATACAAGTTCAAACAAGAGTTTTAATGGTTGGCTAGTTTCATAAAAAGTTGTATTGTTCAAAAGTTGAATAAAGAGTTACAATGTTTGATTAAAATTTCCTGAAGAGATGTATTTCTTGAAATAGTAACCGATTTTCATAGTAAAAATTTCATATATATATATATATATTGTGGTGTAAAAAATTAACACTTACAGAAGAAAATTCTTCTTCTTCTTCTTTGTATAAATTAACATTACTTTATGTAGTTCTTATAGACATCTAAAACACATCTGGCTGTCTCTAGATACAACTTCCAGATGTGTTTTATTTTCCTATTTCACTTAAAAGATAGTTATATTTCACATTTCAAAATCACAATAAAGTTACTTCATTTCAATTTTATAAGTTTGTCCTGACATTATTCAGTTGAGTATTATGGGAATTATCATATATATATATTGTGGTGTAAAAAATTAACACTTATTATTCAGTTGAGTATTATGGGAATTATTATTTTAGAATGAAAGTATTAGAAATTACCTCATTTAATTTTCTACTTATGACTTGAGTATCAAATTAATTTTAACTCATTAACCAAAATAATGAAATTCTGCAGTTTCAATACAAATAAGTAAAATAATAAAATCACAAACTAATACGGATAGTAGAATTTATGGTTATCATTCTAACTAGAATGATAAGTATAAACAAATACCTCCTAAGTCCATTATTTCCTTTGTTAATGGGGTGAAATTAAATATTTGTATTGTTCCTCATTTTTAATTAATAAGTATGAAGCTTGGGAAAAATTTTAAATTGGATGTCTATCCATAATTTTAAAATTGTTTAACTAACGTAACATAAATTAAAAGAACTTTTAATTATTTAATATTGAGTCTTCATTGATACGAGCCAAATTATGAAGTATATGCAAAGGGCTTATTCTACTATGCACCTTTAACTTATACTCGATTATCACTTTGTACCACACATTTATTCTTTTAGCATATTGTGAGATGTTCATCATATTTATGTATTTCAACAAGGTTTTAAAACTACTATTAAACTTAATAGATGTTCCAACCGTGCACACCACATGTCTAAATGGAACATTCGTCAAATTTCTTGACGCTATTAAAAATTAGATCAAAGTGGAACAAATCTAAGAGTTAGGAATAAAGTGCATCCAAAATTTAGATATGGATATGCAAAGTGAGAAATAATCACAAGTTAAGGTGTAAAGTAGAATTAGTCATGACTACTTCCATTAGTATAATACGCCTCTAAATAATCGTGTCGTATACATTTAACATTTGTTAACTTTGGTAGTTATGTGAAAAATTAGACTGGAAGAGAATAAATTTGAGAGTTGAAGGTGCAAAATAAGTATAGGACGAAAAGTGAGAATCGAGTAGAAGTTAAGCAGCGCCAAGTGGTGTAAGAGTAGAGGATACATAACCAACAGCCCAATGTTTAAATCCTGTCACCTGCAATCAAAACAATCAGCAATATGGCAAAAGAAGTATCACAAAAAAAAAAAAGCACTCAAGTCGGAAGTATTGGTGGATCTAAAATTTTAATATCATGACAACCAATGTTATCATAATCTAGATCCTTCGTATTTAATCATCAAAAATAAAAACTAACGATTAGATACGTATATACTTGATGTGTATAAGAACAGATGTAATTCTTAAATACTCGGATATATTCATGAGAATACATATTTGATTCTTGAATATTGTGATTTCCGAGTAGTTAAGGAAGACCATTAATTTTGTATGTATTTTAAAAAATCGGATTCTCACTTTTTCTAATATGAGATGTCAGGAAAGTAACATACGTAAGATTTGGGGACCATAACCTATATATATACACACTTTTCTTATTCCTTAAATTTTGCCTATTATAAAATAAGATATAAGACTTTAGGGTTTTCACACATAAAAAACCCATACTATTAGATGACTTAGCTCCGTTTAACTTGAGCCATATTAGATCATTTTATATTGTACCAATTTAATATAATAGCACATAATACAAATTATATATATAGTCTAAATAACTATTAGGAAGTAGTAATAAATTAGTATAATATAGATATGGTGTTGGTCAATTGTGTAGTTTTTTTTATTATATGTGAGTTTTAGTCTGTTTTAATATTAATATTTCCCCTATTATATGTGAGTTTTGATGCTTCAATTGTATCCCACTATTGTGGATACATATAATTTGGTTAAAAGAAAAATAAATAAGTAGAGTCATCCACGGGTGTAAGTTACAACTCCATTCTTTCCTTAATTACGGGGAAAATAATTAAGTTCCATTCTTTCCTTGTGATTATGTTCTTACTTTTATTTTTTATTGACTTTATTCTAAAGGAGAAAGACCACACATCCTCAAAGTTTTTATTCATAACATTTCTTTTTCATCTTTTAAAAGAAAAAACAGCATATGTTTTCCTTTCATGTTTAGAATGGTATGCTCCCATTGCCTTCTCCGGCATATATAAAAAATAATTCTTGTAATATGAAAATGAGACCTAAATCTTTTGCTTTTTAAAGGGAACGGTCCCATTTATAATATATGTATTATAATATGCCAAAATTCTTTCAAACAAATTATGAAAATTTTGGATGTGAACATTAGTTATCCACTACGACAATAGGAGTCTAAATGAATATAAACAAACCAGACATTTAGATGTCATTTATTCGATTATCGTCTGTCTCTTATAACATGAATGTTCAAAGTGAAAATTTTCATAATTTCTGTCTCTTATACACATCTATCGGAACCCTAAAGTTTCTGGTTTGTTTATAATTCAATTATACGAACATCTAAAATTGTCGTATAAGATTAATTTGATTATTCACATCCAAGCTTGGGTATAATTTGTATGAAAGAATTTTGGATATCAAGTATCTGAGTAATATATGTTTATTTATTTGTATAAAAACAGTTAATACAAGATGATCTAGTGAAGGTAAAATTAATTTTTGTTCCAATTTCAACTTCTGAAGATTCCTGCCTATAAAGTGGCCTTAAAGTTCTTTTCATTTAATTCTTGATTAAGCTGTGTATATTGTCATGATGCCCAATCGCCCATTTTCTTATTCAAAGTCCTCTAAATTAATTCTTACCTGTATCTGCTTTTTGGAAGAAATCTTTAGCTTGTCAAACACAAATGACGTTAGGCCTGTTTTCTTTTTCTTTTCAAGAAATTTTTTAATAATTAATTATACGACACTTGAGCTTTTAGTCAAGCCTACACCTGTCAAATATACACATGGACTAGATACTCAACTTGTTTATACCTTTGTCTTCAGTTACCAATTGAATAACCAAATTGACCAAAAAAAAAAAGAAAAGATTGATTACAAAACTTGCCAATATATATATATATGGAGGATGAAATTTGGACAAAAATAGAATTTAATAGACTAAATTGTCTCAAATTATAGTATGAGAAGCAGAAGTAGATTAGTAGAAGAGTTAGTGGACTATTTTTGTCATTCATTTGCCACTGCCGCGTTAAAGACATGCACAACATAGCGTGTAGACTGGTAATTGTGCATGTGCACATGTACGGACGGCTATGTTTTATATTAATACGTTCAAATGTATTACTGTCGGTAGTTGCAAACCATTACTACAGATCTAAAGCATTAAGCGATTGGTCTGATATATTGAAATGACCGATGGAGACTTCTCAAGCAAATTGTTCATGCTTAAATGAAACGTTGTATTGGACTAGAAACTATTAGTACTATTTATTTTAGGTTGTTGGTAGTTCGATACTGACATTAATACTACACTATTATCCAGTAATAGTAAAAACATTAATTTAGTGTTTTATTTTTAAAATATCGATTAATTTAAATTTTTTTATTTTTTATAGTTGATTAATTTGATTCCTCATTTTTTAATAAATTATTTAATTTTGAATTTGTGACAAAAATTATAGAAAAATTAACGGAACAAATCACATAATAATCACGTAGGTATTAATGTCTTCAGTAGAAGTGTTGTTAATCATTGCGTTAACAAATTCGAAATTTGTGTCACAAGTTTTAAATTAATTATTTTTCTTAATTGATTTTTAGTCATGACTAGAGACTGAAGTGGTCAATATCGTAATAATAAGGGATCAAATTGGTATTTTTCGCATCCAGTAATTAGGGACTGCTTTCGGATTAGAATTTTTTGATTAATCTGCTATTAATATTGAATGCTTAGTGATCTATTGTAATTACATTGCAACTAAATTATGCGTCATAGTTCAAGCCAAAATTTCTCGTTGTTCTCATATGTTAAATGAATAAGAAAATTGTTAATCATAATAATTAAGGACTACTTAAACAATTTTCCTTGTCACATTTTTTTCTTTATAAGTACCTACATCTATAGTGTAATGCTTTCTGCATTATAATTTAGTTATTTTAGGTCATCACACATAAAAGGACTAGTATCCCTTAGTTTGTATATTTAAATTAGCATACTTTATTATAAAGTTCAATATCTTGCTTTATGATATCAATCAAGAAGATGGAATTACACATTGGCTATTAGACATAAACATTTCACCAAAATAATAGTATTGACATGACAATATTAGTGTTATATAAGAAATACTTAGTTAGACTAGATTGAGACTGAAAGGAAAAGATCAATATTCTATTATTTTAAAGGTAAGGATCATTAAGATCCTTTATCTATATAGACTATTAGTTTATAATATACACATCTATATATACTGTCTCTTAACTAATCCTAGATCTATGTCGGAAATCGTGGACAAACTAACAAAGCAATCCACATGATAATCACGAGACTTTTAACCAGTAGTAGATATGCTGTTAATAGCTATGCTAACATTTATCCACAATTTTTGGTATAAATCTTAGATAGGTTCATGATGAAGGAAAATATTTGTCTTTGTGATAGATAATAGAATAAATTGGTCAATATTTTAAGGATAAGGAAAAAAATTGGTCTTCTTCCCATGTTAAAAAATGGTAAAATCCACTTTAGATCCTTGACTTTTCATGCTTTATCACATTGTACCCAAACTACTTTTGATGGGTATTCGGAATTCTCTGACGAAGGCTTATGATCTAAGTGGCCTAACGTCATTTGTGTTTGACAAAGTTTTTATTTCTTGCCATTCCAAACCAAATGTTAATGGAAGTAATTTAGAGACGAATCTTGGCTTTAACAACGAATGCAACAAACTTGCCGTAATTATTTGTACATCATTAGAAATGGGTTTGAAACCATTCATTTAATATCACTAACGACAGGAACCTATACATCATTTTAGACTTATGACTAAAATTAAGATTTTATATATAATAACAAACTGTTAATAAGTGATGGATACATTGAGATGCCATATTCAATGTATAACATTAAATAATGATGAGTTTATTACAACTTATGCCATATTCACTAGGATGCCATTCATTCAGTGTATAATGAAGTTTGAGAGCTCGCCTATATGAACATGAGAGTTGGTATCACCTCTTGCAAAGAGTTTAAGATGACTTTTGTAAATGTTTATGAATCTTAGGATGGAGCATAAGGTAATAAACGTGCTTATTTATTTGTGAATAAATTCTGAAAGAAAGGACATTTTTGTGTCAAATACCTCCGATTTCAAAATATGAAATTTTAGTTTAAGACAAATAAGTAACTAATATTTTCTTGATACTTTGTGATATTTGTGCTAATGGATAGTTTAAGTTGAAAAATACCTTTATTTATGTATAAAACTATTACTTAAGTGATATAAGTGTTGTGTAATGAAATCTAAGTAGGGGAATATTGTATATGAGATTGCATCATACAAGTTCAAAAAAGAGTTTTAATGGCTGGTTAGTTTCATAAAGAGTTGCATTGTTGAAAAGTTGAATAAAAAACTGCAATGTTTGATTTAAATTTCATGAAGAGATGTATTTCTTAAAATTCAGTAACCAATTTTTATAGTAAAAATTTCATACATATATATATATATATATATATATATATATATTGTGGTGAAATAAATTAACACTTGTAGCATAAAATTCTTCACTTCTTCTTCTTTTTCTTTGTTTTTCTTAACTTTACTTTATTTACAATTATTCAACTATAATACTCTTGAACTTGTTTATAAAGACGATTGGGTATGCACAATGTTAACTCTTAAGAGTAATTTGGCACAACCTTTACAAACTAGTAGGGGAAAAATCACTTAAAAGATAGTCATATTTCACGTCTCAAAATCACAATAAAGTTACTTTATTTTCAATTTTATAAGTTTGTCCTAACGTTATTTAGCTGAGCATTATAGGAATTATTATATTAGAATAAAAGTATTAGAAATTACCTCATTTAAAAATTCGACTTTTGACTAAAGTATCAAATTAATTTTAGTTCATAAACCAAACTAATGAAACTCCACATTTTCAATACAAATAAGTAAAAGAATACATCTAGATGTGTACAAGAAAACAGTATATATATATATATATATAGATGTGTATAAGAGACAGCTCTAGTTGGTGCCATTAGTCAGTCCATTCTTTCCTAAATTAATGTGGTGAAATTAAATGTCTATATTGTTCCTCGTTTTTAATTAATAAGTACGAAGCTTGGGAAAAATTGTAAATTGGTTGTCTATCCATAATTTTAAAATTGTCTTAATCAACGCAATATAAATTAAGAAGAACTTTAATAATTTAATATTGAATCTTCATTGATGCGAGCCAAATTATGAAGTTTATGCAAAAATTCTAGATTATACTTGATACTTTTTCTTTATAATAACAATAAGAGGTTGGAAGTACAATATGTTTAAAAAAATGTGGTACGATTTATCTATTTCAATCCATCTTCTTGATTGCTGTCTCTTATACACATCTAGATGTGCACAAGACGCGTCTTAAATAGAACATTCACCTAATTTCTTAACACTATTAAAAATTAGATCAAAGTGGAACAAATCTAAGAGTTAGGAATGAAATGTATCCAAAATTTAGATATGGGTATGCAAAGTGAGAAATAATCATAAGTTAGGGGGTGTAAAGTAAAATTAGTCATGACTACTTCTATTAGTATAACATGCCTCAAAATAAGCGTGTCGTATACATTTAACATTTGTTACTTTGGTAGTTACATTAACTACTAGTGAAATAGAATAAATATTGAGAGTTAAAGGTGCAAAATATTAGGATGCAAATGAGAATCTTACCACGTTAAGGAGTGCCAAGTGGAGTAAGGCCTTATGCGAAATATCCAATGTTCAAGTAGAGGATACTTAGCCAACAGTCCGATGTTCAAATCCTATCACCTGCAATTAAAGCAATCAACAATATGGAGAAAGAAGTATCACCAACCGGAGAGAAAAAAAAGCACTCAAGTCGGAAGTATTGGTGGATCTAAAATTTTAATATCATGACAACTAATGTCATCATAACCTGATCCTTGGTTCTCAGAATTTGAGAACCATAACCTATATATATACACACTTTTCTTATTCCTTACATTTTGCCTATCATAAAATAAGATATAAGACTTTAGGGTTTCCACACATAAAAAACCCATACTATTAGATGACTTAGGTCCGTTTAACTTGAGCCATATAAGATCATTTTATATTGTACCAATTAAATATGATAGCACATAATACAAATATATATATATATATATATATATATATATATATATATATATGTAGTCTTATACATGTCTAGGAAGTAGTAATAAGATTAGTACTAAAGCAAATATTGACCTGTCTCTTATACACATCTAGATGTGTATAAGAATCTCATTATATGTGTCTTTTAGTCAGGTTTAAAACTAATATTTTCCCTATTATATGTGAGTTTTGATGCTTCAATTGTATCCCACTATTGTGGATATATATAATTTGGTTAAAAAGATAAATAATTAAGTAGAGTGATCCATGGGTGTAAGTTACAATTCCATTCTTTCCTTAATTACGGGGAAAATAATTAAGTTCCATTCTTTCCTTGTGATTAGGTCCTTACTTTTTTTTTATTGACTTTATTCTAAAGGCGAAAGACCACACATCCTCAAAGTTTTTATTCATAACATTTCTTTTTCATCTTTTAAAAGAAAAAAAGCATATGTTTTCCTTTCAAATTTCAAAAATACATAACTAATGCATTCTTTGAAAGATATAACTACCAAAGTTGTAAAATGTTAAATGTATACGACCTGTTCTACATTTTAAAGGAAAAGAACTTTATGGCCATTCTTATAATATGATCCAAAATTCATTCAAACAAATTATGAAATTTTTGGATTATAACATTAGTTATCCACTAGTGACAATAGGGGTGTAAATGAACATAAAGAAACAAGACACTTTATGGTTCAACTTTATTTGATTATTATAATTAGGTTGCTATGATGTGCATAAGAGAAAAGTATAAATAATCCTGTCTCTTAGATGTGTATAAGATAGAGCACTTTGAATAAGGAAATGGGCGATTTGGCATCATGACAATATACACAGCTGGATCAAGAATATAAAGGAAAAAACTTTATGGCCATTTTCAAACAAGGTTTGAATTAATTATAATAAATAAATAATTAACGAAAATAAAATTTTATTAAACACTTTAAGTTCATTTTATAGACAACAGCTTTCAAATACATTTAGATTGAATATCTTATCACATTCGAGTATCTAAGAGATTTATGTTTAATTATAACTCTAAATGACAGTAATGAACGAATGAACTTAAAAGGTTTTTTGCAATTTAACATTAATTAAATTTAAGATGCAATAAAACCACCCAAATATTTATTTTATATAGCTTTAAAAATAAATAAAAATTATATAAAATCTGTTTTATAGGATCTTACGATCTCTAAGATCCTATCTACGATCCGATTAAGTAACCTTCATAACGCTTTTGTGGAAGTAGATATCTTGTAGCTTGTCAAACACAAATGATATTAGGCGTTTTTTCTTTTTCAAATCCTGTCACCTGCAATCAAGGTTTGTAAAATCGGGATCTTACGTAGGATCGTTTTGAAGGTTACAGGATCGGATCGTAGATAGGATCGTAGGATCGTAAGATCCTATCAAAAAGACAAAAATATAATTTTTATTTATTTTTAAAGCTAATATTCAATAAAAACTTATGCAAATAAATATAAAATTTTAATATTCATCATGAAATAAATTTCTTTAACTAAAATTTATAACATTTGACATTATATATTCGTATTATAAAAAGTTATGCTTTATCGCAAATTTAATACTGTTCTTTAATTAAAAACTAAAAAATAATATGAATAGTACTTCTAAACTCATAAAATATAACATTTGAATGAAAAATTATCAAAATACTGACTTAATTTAAGTAAATATATACATAAATTACATGACTAATGGCACCAACTAGAGTTTATCTATAATAGCGATCCTACTTCTAGGATCGGGATCGATTTTATAAATTTGGATCGTAGAATCGTAGGATCGTAAGGGTAGGATCGGGATTCTAACAACTATGCCTGCAATCAAAGCAATCAGCAATATGGAGAAAGAAGTATCACCAACCGGAGAGAAAAAAAAGCATCAAGTTGGAAGTATTGGTGGATCTAGCCTGTCTCTTATACACATCTAATGTCATCATAATAGATCCTTCATATTTAATTATCAAGAATAAAAAGTCAAGATTAGATACAGAGGATACTTAAATCCATAAAAATTGATCTGATTCTTGAATACTCAGATGTGATTCTTGGGCTTATGGATTTGATTCTTGAATATTGTTGTTATTGGTCTTTCAAATTACAATGTCCTATGTATTTTAAAAAATAGGATTCTCACTTTTTCTGTGTATGAGATGTCAGGAAAGTAACATACATAGAATTTGAGAACCATAACCTATATATATATATACACTTTTCTTATTCCTTAAATTTTGCCTATCATAAAATAAGATATAAGACTTTAGGGTTTCACACATAAAAAACCCATACTATTAGATGACTTAGGTCCGTTTAACTTGAGCCATATTAGATCATTTTATATTGTACCAATTAAATATGATAGCACATGATACAAATATATATATAGTCTAAAACCCAATAGGAAGTAGTAATAAATTAGTATAATATAGATTTAGTGTTGGTCAATTGTATAGTTTGTCTCATTATATGTGAGTTTTAGTCTGGTTTAATACTAATATTTTCCCTATTATATGTGAGTTTTGATGCTTCAATTGTATCCCACTATTGTGGATATATATAAATTGGTTAAAAAAAATACTTAATTAAGTAGAGTGATCCATGGGTGTAAGTTACAATATTCCATTCTTTCCTTAATTACGGGGAAAATAATTAAGTTCCATTCTTTCCTTGTGATTAGGTTCTTCCTTTTTTTTATTGACTTTATTCTAAAGGAGAAAGACCACACATCCTCAAAGTTTTTATTCATAACATTTCTTTTTCATCTTTTAAAAGAAAAAAAGCATATGTTTTCCTTTCATGTTTAGAATGGTATGCTCCCATTGCCTTCTCTGGCATATATAAAAACTAATTCTTTTAATATGAAAATCAGACTTAAATCTTTTGCTTTTTAAAGGGATCAGTCCCATTTATAATATATGTATTATAATATGCCAAAATTCTTTCAAACAAATTATGAAATTTTTGGATGTGAACATTAGTTATCCACCGGTGACAATAGGGGTGTAAATGAACATAAAGAAACCAGACACTTTAGGGTTCAATCTTATTTGATTATTATAATTAGGTTGAAATTTTGTACAAAAGTGTGCTATAAATATTAACTACGCATTCACATTCAAAAATTTTTTCGAATTAAACTCGAATCGAGTTCAAGTGTTTTGGAATTTTTACATATAAATTTAAAATTTTTAACTTATCGAGCCGAATTAGATGTCAAAAATAAATAAATAATTAACGAACACTAAAATTTTATTCACGGTTAGCATGATTATCACAAACAATCTTGAAACACTTTTTATCGAGTCGACTTCGATTATATTGTCTAGAGTAATTTATGTTTATTTATAACTCTAAATGACAGTAACCCACCAGTGAAGGTAAAATTAATTTTTTTCTAATTTCTCTTATGAAAAATCCTGCCTATAAGAATGGGCATAATGCATCTAAATTAATTCACAGATTAAGCTGTGTATATTGTATGATGCCAAAAGAATTATTTCCTTATTCAAAGTGCTCTAAATTAATTATTACCCGGTCTGCTTTTGTGGAAGTAGATATCTTGTAGCTTGTCAAACACAAATGATATTAGGCGTGTTTTCTTTTTCAAATTTTTTTAAACTTATTACTTTTGAACATTTAGATGTTTGTCGCATATCAAAAATCTATTGGTAATTGAAAAGATATCTATATACCTGTATCAGACTTAAGTACCCGGTAAGATCAAGCTCAGGCATGGACTTTTTTAGGCAAGCCTAAAAAAAATAAATAAGTGGTCGACTTGTTTATACCTTTGTTTTCAATTACCAATTGAATAACCAAATTGACCCAAAAAAAAAAAAAAGAGAAAGATTGATTACAAAACTTGCTAATATATATATATATATATATGGAGGATGAAATTTGCACAAAACAATTGAATTTAATGGACTAAATTTTCTCAAATTATAGTATGAGAACCAGAAGTAGATTAGTAAAAGAGTCAGTGGACTATTTTGGTCATTCATTTGACTTAGTCTGAACTGCTGTCGTTTATCCTGCACATCTAGATGTGTATAAGAGACAGTAACTGTGCACGTAGAATAGCCATTAATTAATTAATTAAGATGCTCATTTACGGACAGCTATGTTTTATACAAGATCTTAATACATTCAAACGTAGTAACAGAAATTTTATACCGATTAGAAATAATTATTAGACAAGTTTAATAATCGATTCTCAATTAAGGGATATTTTTTATTTAGAATGTAGAGTTTATATTTTTTAAAAATAAAAGTATCATCTTATTTAAAGAAAAAGACTCTGCATTCTAATTAATAAAATTTTATTAGTTGAGATATAATTATTAAATATGTCTAATAACTATTGTTGATAAAAATAAAAACTCATAATGTTGTCAGTAGTTGCAAACCATTAGAAGAAAGTATTAAGTGATTGGTCTGAGATATTGATGACAGGTAGACTTCTCAAGTAAATTGTCCATGCTTAAATGAAACATTGTATTGGAGCTAGAAACTTTGATCTAGATGGTCAGAGAGACAGAGATAGGGTTTGGAAAATGTACTTACGTTTAAATATCAAATATTTTGCGAATTATTTAATGTGTTATGTCCACGGCGCGTAAATGGTTGACTATTTATTTTAAGCTTCGTTGGTAGTTCGACCGGCCGACATTAATCCTACTCCATTTTCCTGTAACAGTAAAAATATTAATTTAGTCATTTATTTTTTAAATATTGATTAATTTAAATTTTTATTTTTTTATAGTTGATTAATTTGATTTTTCAGCTTTTAAAAAATTATTTAATCTAGAGCTTGTGATAAAAATTATGGATAAATTAACAGAACAAATCACATAATAATTTTGTAGAGATTAATCTTCAGTAGAAGTGTTGTTAATGATTGCGTTAGTTTATTCATAATTTGTGTCACAAGTTTTAAATTAATTAATTTTTTTAAATGAGGAGCTAAATTGATTTTGTGATAGATAAAGGACCCTAAAGTCTCAATACCCTAAGAATTTAAGGGGGACCAAAGTGGTCAATATCCTAATAATAAGGGACCAAATTGATAATTTTCGCATCCAGTAATTAGGGACTGCTATCTCTTATACAAAAACAAAATTAATTGATTTGCTATTCAGATTCAATCAATTAGTAGATCTATAGTAATTACATTGCAACTAAATTCTGCGCCATAGTTCAAGCCAAAACTTCTCGTTGTCCTCATATGTTAAATGAATAAGAAAATTGTTTATCTATTGTAAAATTAAATCAAAATTATTAATCTTGACTACAAAATTAATTAGAGTAGAAATTTTATAAATGTAGATAAAAGAATAGTAGATAGAGAAATAGAAGGAAAATTTTCAATATTCGATATTATAAACTTTTCAAACCCTTTCACAAGCTTTATAAAAGGCTTACAAAGAATTACAAATGAAATACCAAAACCCTCTATTTATAGGGTTACAGGATAGGAGATTCATAATATGATACATGAATCACGAGAATCAATTTGTTTCACGTGAATCAAAAGGATGAATGTCACATTAACCAATGTGTTTTGAAAGATAAATGGACATCCACTTTTATATAATTTATAACACTCCCCCTTGGATGTCTATACATCAAAGAAGACGCGAAAAATTACTGTCTCATTACAAAATCTTTATCAGGAAAAATCCAATGAAAAAAATTATGGTAGAAAAAAAAAGAATACAATGCGTATTCAATATTTATAGCACACTTTTGTATGCTACCTGATTAAAAACCTTGCCAGAAAAATTCATTGGAACAAAACCATGGTCAAGGGATAAAGAACACAACGTGTACTTATCCTCCCCCTCATAAAAGTATCACTTGATATCCTTGAAACGATACATCTTAATTTTACAAACTGACTTCTCAAATATTATTGCTGGTATCACCTTTGGATAAATCCGTAAAATCATCACATGAGCAAATTTGTTAGATATCAATTTCATCATTCTTCTGAAAATCATGAGAGAAGAAAATTTTCGGAGAAATGTAAACCCCCTTTAGCTAAGCAACATATTCAACATTGTTTGTATACAATATCATTAAAAGTTTCACTTCTAATGCTAAACACATATCTTCTAGATATGTTGGGTCAATGACTGTAATCAAATATATTCACTACTTACTTCATAATTAAGATTATAAACAACAATGATTGAAGAAATTTCTTAGCTAAAATTTTGATCTCTTATACAATATCTAGATGTCCATAAGAGACGAGGTCGAACTTTGTGTTGGATTAAATGAATATTCAACATCTGCATTACCAACTAATTTTGATTTAGATTCATCTGACTAAAATAGACTCATATCAATAATGTCTCGGAGAAATTGAAGTACACTCTTGATGTCATTCCAATATTTTCGTGTCGGGGAAGAATTAGATTGTGCTAATGAATTTACAATACTTGTTAGCATTGAGAGATATGGTACTTCAGGACCAATAAGTTCTTTGTCATTCTCACGAGAACGAAAAACTATTATTTTTCATATCAATTAATCTCATAACCATTGGAATACTCAATAGATGTATTTTATCTAAATAGAATCGTTCTACTACCTTAAACATATAAATTCATTGATGAACATAAATTTCGTTCGGTAAATGTTCAAACTATAGATCTTTGCTAAAATCTAAAATTATTATCTTTTGAACCTCTTTAGGAGTTCTAACAAAGCTCTTCAGGAGTTCTAATGAATTTCTTCAAGAGTTCAAATAATATTTATATCATTAACATATCTAGCAGTTATCACAAATTCTGATTTTATGCCTTTTGTGAAAAAGCATAGGTAAATTAGGTCATTTTTTATAACCCTTATTCAAAAAATACTCATTGAGACGATTATATCATATTCGTCTAGATTGCTTTGAACTAATCCATACAAGAATTTTTGCAATCTCATTGAACAATGTTACCGGAAAAATTTACATGCTTCAGGCATGTTAAATCCTTCAGCTATTTTTCTATAGATATCAATATCAAATGATCCATACAAAATATGCTCAATATCTGTTAGACGCATTTCAATTTTTCATTAACTACCATCACATTTGATATCTAAAGGTGATTACATCTACCAGGAAGAGAATAAATCTCTTTATCATAAACAATGAAATTGAGCAAAAATTTTCGCTCAACAAGGTATGCTTTATCTATAGCACAAAACTGAAGGATTTAACCTCATTTATATTTTCTAGATGTGTATAGATTTGTACTCAAATAAATCCACACCTTTAGAAATTTGGACTACAGGTCCAAAGTTTTCACATTTTGAACGTGAATTTGCTTATATTGTGTCTTTCAATCATTTCTATGTCAATATTCTTTGACAAATTTACATTGAAGATCCTCGTTTTCTATTCAAAACATCATCGATAGTATAAATAATAATATGTTGTTGACATCTCTGTCTCTTTGATTTCATCATTTTTCAGTAGTGACATAACTCATCAAGAGCTCTTTATTTTCATTTGATTCATGTACCTGATCCAGATTTAGGAGTTTTATAATTAGTTATGTCAGGATCTCTTTAAGAGCACCTTCCTCCATTTTATGACCATCTCTAATATTTGCTATTTCTTCTGACAAGGCTTCTTATCACTTGGAACCGATTGGTCAACCACAATTTATGCTTGGCTAGCTATCATTTATAT
The DNA here is from genome assembly GCA_025175665.1 of Cinchona pubescens. Lineage (NCBI taxonomy): Eukaryota > Viridiplantae > Streptophyta > Magnoliopsida > Gentianales > Rubiaceae > Cinchona > Cinchona pubescens. The sequence continues at coordinate 50,648 of JANKKI010000419.1, forward strand.
TGATGGTTGTCCTATTGATGGACACCAATTAGAGCATTTCAGCTGGTATATGAGATTTCTCTCATTTTAAATCAGTAATGAATCTAGCAGTTGATTCACAAAATCTTGTGAATGAATTTTCTTGTGAACTTCAAGTTCACATACTTCGTACGAGAATCAACATATGATAATTCATTTCATTTAGTTTTCTATCCAACTGCTTATCTTCTTCTTCTGATATTGAGAAACATTTTCATTTCAATCGACAAATTATATCGTTTATAAGTGCCCTATAATATTTCAAAATATTTAATCATAAAGGGCAACTCATATCATATATTCTCAATTTTCTTTTATAACCCATTTTTGTGCGTTGCGGTAGAGTAATTAAAACATATATCACACAATCAAAAATTTGTAGATTATAAAAATTATACTCCTTACCAAAATTTAGATTGTATATGAGAGAATTTAAAATATATTGTTGGCCTGATGCGTAAACATACTGCTGCAAGCAGCATAACATGTTCTCATAAGTAATTGTCTAAATATTGAGGATTGGAGGCATTTTATAAGTAATTTTATTAGACCATTTTATGTATGAACACGTGCTTCAGGACGTTCATACAAATATAATCAAATATTTGAAATTTAAATTCACCAGTATTATCAAGACAAAATTTCTTGATTTCATAATCTGAAAATTGTGCTCTTAATTGAATTATTTAAGCTGGTAATAACACAAACTCCAGGTTGCGAATCGATAATAAGCACACATGTAACCATCTAGTAGATGCATCTATCAAATCATAAAATATCTAAATGGTACACATGAAGATTGAGTGAAGGGATTCAATCCCTATTTTAGCTAGTGATGATCTAATAATTAATTTTTTTGAGAATAAACAACACAAGAAAATTAATTGAATTGAAAAATCTTCTGGTTCTCCAATAGATATCCATGTAAATTTTTAATAATTTTTACGCATCGTAATTGATCCGGGATGGCCTAACCAGTCATTGCCAAATAATAAAACTATTTGAATCAGTAAACTCCATGTTTTACAATAACATGTGTTTCAATTCTCTAGTACAAACCAAAAAAAAAGATATACAACTTTGTCATAGCACATTTGATTTTTAATTACCATAGATACTCAATAATTATTCTCATTTAGAGTGTAAAAGATATCCTTTGTAGCAGATATCTTTAATAAAGATCTTCAAAACTTTAGAGAATTTAAATTATTTATAAGTCTTTTGGCAATAAACTGGTTAGGCCTGTCCCGGATCAATTACGATGCGTAAAAACTGTCTCTTATACACACTTATAGTATTAACATTTATTTCTCCCAACTTCAGGTGAAAAAATATTTCTTACTTTTGAGTATCATAAGTATTGTTACATTGTCAGAAATATATTCTCATACCTCAAATACATTTAAATGTATATCTATATATTTCTCATTAAACAAATAAATATAACAACAAAACAATATAAGATAACAAATTAATGTAAAACAATATACATGTAGATTAGACAAATTGTAATGAAGACATACTAATTACTGTAAATGTTATTAATATCATGATATTTTATTTCTTAATTATTTTCACCGTCAACCAAATAGTCAATACTTCCTTCAGGAAAGAAACCAGTAATACAATAACTATGATCAAAATCATTATAGAAAAAACTTGTTTCTATGATTTTCTCTTTATGAAGACTATTTAATGTATAACAAGTACGTGACTGATGGTATTTCACAGCATAATGATAACGTTTATTTTTCATATCATTCTTAATGTATGACTGATATCTTTCTCTTTTATATTTTTATTAATCTACCACTTCTAGTGGTGAGATGTAGTACTATAATCAGAGTAGTATTTACTGATAACCATTATGAATATGTTGGTTTCGACGACTACCACATCCACAAGTACTATTTTAACTTTTGTCACATTCACTTCGGAGAATGGAATATAATTGATTAGACGAGATTCATTTGAGTAATAACTTATTATTTTATTAAGTCATAAGAAGATATGAAAGTTAGAATATTTTCTTAAACTCTTTGCAACGGTATTTCTTCTTCAGGAGCATATTTGAGGCAAGAAAGTAGAGAATATTTTCTCTAATATGTATTCATAAATTATCTGTATAATTTTTTCATAGATCCGCTGGATATTTTAAATAGAAAAATTTTAAATCTTTCAGGGATATAATGACAAACATCATAGATTTTGTTTAATCTTGCTTGGATATCGTATTTTGCCTTTTTTGATTGTGTCTTCTTATACATGGAATTCAAATGGATTTCAACATCCAAAATTCAATATGGATTGTTTATTTTACCAAGGACCATATATTCAAATTTGGTATAATTTGACATGATTAAAACTAATCAAAATAAATTCTAATAACATAATGTTGATACAACTGAAAGTATAAAAATAAAATATGGTAATCGAAAATATCCAAAAATTTTAAATCGTACATTGGTTGTGATAATTGAAGTTCCATGTATTTTCGTCATATTAAAAGTTCTACGAACGTTTGTTATGTTGATTTAAAATTCNTCCGGTCACAAGAAAATTCTTTCTAATAATTGACCAAAATGGTATTTTTCGCATCCAATACTGACCAAATTGGTATTTTTCGCTATCCAGTAATTAGGGACTGCTTTCGGATTAGAAAAACAAAATTTATTAATCTGCCATTAATATTCAATGCTTAGTGATCTATTGTAATTACATTGCAACTAAATTACGCGCCATAGTTCAAGCCAAAATTTCTCGTTGTTCTCATATGTTAAATGAATAAGAAAATTGTTTATCATAATAATTAAGGACTACTTAAACAATTTTCCTTGTTACATAGTATAGCTTTCTCCTGAGTTTAAAAATAAATAAGTAAATAAAATAAGAGTCCTCATAGGATAATTATATACCTAATTAATGTTTGGACTTTTGTAATTTTAGTTAATTCAAAAGGAATCTGTATAGATTGATCTATAAAAACTTGATACATTTAAAAAAAACAAAATGTTAAACAGGTACAGCTTAAATTAGACGAAAGAACTATTATTTTTGCAGTGCACGTATACAAAGTAACAAAACTACTGATATTTCATTACATCCGTCAATTAAAGAATCAAATCCAACAAAAAATTTAAAATCAGGAGTTAATAATTGAATATGATTTTGTCACGTAAATTAGTTTTCAGAAATAATATTGAATTTTGGACTTTGTAAATTATTTTTCTTTATTAAAAAGTGAAAGTGTACCATTGAAGCCATAGACACTAGTCCGTTAAACCAAACTTATGTGAGACTTCAAATCCGGTAAACCCCATTACATTCCGCGTATAAATAGGGTATCCATCTGAACCAAACTTGCCATCAATCAATAACTAAAATCCACAAATGGGGACACCAGAGACTCCCGTGTTGCCTGCTTTTTCCCTCAAACGCAAAGATTTCCCCAATGGTTTCGTTTTTGGTGCTTCTGCTTCAGCCTTTCAGGTATAATAGTAATTCTAATAAATTTGGTACATTAATTATGCACCATTAATTTAGATGTTTGTCTACAATTAATTTTTTTAAACTCTGATTAGTACGAAGGTGCAGTTGACAAGGATGGAAGAGGTCCAAGTATATGGGACACTTTCCTTAAAGAGAATTATCCAGGTTTCTCTCTTAATTTCTCTCTAGCCATCTTAGATTTCTAAACAGTTTAAAGTTTATCCGGATGTTAGGACTCGTATAGGGGGCCAATTTAAGTAGAGTACTCATGAAGTCTATATATAATTGGTCCTCTTGCATCCTGTCCATCAAGCTTTGCTTTATTGAATATACTTAATACCTTTATCTAAAATTTCAGATAATTTATTGATGTTATTGAAATTGAATTTTAAATTCTTTGTTACATTTGAATAAAACAAGAAGTATAGGATGACTCTAAAGTGTATCAAAGTATCCAAAATCATAATAAATTAATCATCTAAAGATTTTGAACACCGCACAAATGTGCTAAAGTCTGGGCACATCAAGTTGAGGCTTCGCCGAATCACTAACAATTTGGGACTTTTAATGAGAAATAAATAAATAAAAAGAGAATCCAACCGTCCCAATGAATATTCACGATCTATAAATTAGGCACAATGTACGAACCATCTTTTACATGTTCTGCAATTTCTATTTGACTTCTAACGTTTTTCCCCTTCCATTTTCTGGGACTCTAGATATTGTCGAGGATGGAGGACTCGAAGCCATTGGACATTATTATCAATACAAAGTACAGTATTGCCTGCATTTAGAAACTTTACTAGTAGTAATTTTCTTTTTAGGATTTTGTTCATTTAGAAACAAATTTAATTTGTAATAGTATAATTTTGAACATTTTTCAGGATGATGTGCGGGTAATGAAGGAAATGGGAATTGATTCCTATAGATTCTCAATCTCATGGTCAAGAGTACTGCCCAGTAAGAACCAGGTATATATAGTCTTTTATATTTTTCAAGTGATGGTAGATGACACAATTTCACTGTCATAGATCTTTTATCTCACTCCTGTCTACTACTAAATGAACTATCAAAATTTATTTTAAATATAATAAAAATTTTAATAGAAGAATCTTGACATTTCATTAGATAGTGAGATACGCAGTAAGATAGAATGTGAGGTAGAAGATCATTAACAAAATTTGCTACGCCAATCTCTTATACACATCTAGATATATATATATATATATGAAAAATAAAATTTTGCTCATGGTACTTAGAAAATGCTGTGCTTCTCAGATGGAAGGAGGACTGATCGGGCAGAGGTCGGGAAAATAGAAAATGGTGTAAACGAAGAAGGGATAAAATTCTACAACGATCTCATAAACGAGCTCATTGCCAATGGTTAATTATATTTAATTAGCTGAAATTATATTTACTTTTTTTTATATAATTCTTTGGATGTTATTTTGACAAACAGACATATTTAATTTGTTATTAATTTAAGTGCAAACAATATACTATATTCTTTATAAATTTTATAAAGTCTTTTATACACCATTTTCTATTACCCCGTACCCCAAGCCTTGGAGGATGAATACCTAGGGTTTCTTGACATAGATTGTGTATGTAAATTCTTATCTATTGGAACTTTAATAGTACACAATAAGGGGTATTAATTAACTTTGGTTGTTTATTCATAAAACCGCAATTGGTGCTTATCACTTTATCTATATTAATGTACACTTTAAAAAAAAAATATCCTTTGACTAATAAATAGTCAAAATTATATCTTCTCTCATTGATGGGAAAAATTAAAAATAATTTTAGAACTAATCCATCATGCACTCATCAAGTTATATTTGATTTTAACTTTGTACCTCATATTGTAGTTTTGGATACTTTGTATTCCGTCAAATTTGTATTTTAGTCTCTTTTTTATACGAGTCTCAAAAATTAATGAAATTTTTTTAATGTATAGACAAATTCAACAAGATGGGTGCAATAATATTTTATATACAAAAATAAAGATTCCGTTAACTTTTTTGATGAGATTATTTGTTTATAGTCATTAGTTTACGAATTGAATTGATGCGGAAAAATTACAAAATAATTTGAATTGGTTTGCAGGCATGACTTCATCGGTTTTGCAGACCTATGCTTTAGCAGATTTGGCGATCGAGTGAAACACTGGATAACATTTAACGAGCCATGGAGCTTCAGTGTGGGAGGATATTCAATGGGTACATTTGCACCGGGACGTGGAGCTTCTGCTCCTGAAGCAAGAAGTGAGATGAATTTTGATTTTCCCCCAAGTAGGACTACTTCAAAACAAGCAATTTCATTTACTCTGACTCCCAAGTCAGGATCCTTGGAGGAGCTGTCTCTTATACACATCTAGACCAACTTTTGGCTCATGCTGCAGCTGTTGAATTATACAGGCTTCAATATCAGGTTCGACTTTAAATATTCTAACTAGTTTTGGAGTAAGCAATTATACATGGTACTATTCTGTTATACTATTTCAATGCATTTCCATGAAATTAGTATTGCAATATTCTGTTATTATGCTGTACTATAATGGTTTTGTGTTGCCTACAGAGAAAACAAATGGGGAAAATTGGAATTACACTTGTGTCATTCTGGGCAGTACCTTATCATGACACCAAAGAAGATAAAGATGCTGCACAAAGGGCAATCGATTTCATGTTTGGATGGTGAGAGTAGTAATTTATAATATTTTACATTCAGTATTGGTTTTTTTGCATATACAAATAGATAAATAAACAATAAATGAGAATATGAGTTAAGAAATTGTTATATATAGTAATATTTTCTAGAGTCCAAGTACATTTACAATAAAGACACCCTGAAAACAGATATGCTTACCCAATTCTCCGAATCTCACCTAAAAGAAAAAGAAAAAGGAAAAGAAAAATTAGGCCCAATTAATGTAATAATTTACATTTAAGGGTTGATATATAGAAATACTGTCTCCCATACCCAATGTGTGCAAGAGATCCATTCAAGAATATACATTTAATCACATCTACTTCGAAATTATCTGCAGAATCCGAAGCTGTCTCTTATACACATCAATGACTTCTGGCGGATCATCTAGATTACATAGTTAGCTGTGTAATTATGACACATCTAGATGTCAAAATATTAGAAAACGGATTCTCAGGCCAAATGCACTCGTAAGTAGATCAACACATTTCTTATGCTACTAGAAATGCCACTGCTGTTGTAAGTAATTCTCTAAATGAATAAATAAAAATGTTAGTATAGAACTTCTGAACAATTAATATTGACTTAATTAATATCTCTATTACAGCAATGCGTGACGGCGTGCCCATTGGAGAACGAGTAAGCCATCTCTTTTAATCTTTGCCTGTTGTAGATAAAACAAAATTCGGTAATACTAAGGGCTAGCAATAGGTTTTCCAGCCACCTAATATTTTGTAATCATTTCATATACGTTTTTAATTATTTTTATCTCACATATATTTTACCAAAGATCCTGAGGATCTTTTTTTTTTTTTTTTTTTTTTTCATTTTTTCGTTTTGAAGCTAAAATATGGAAGGCAAAAATAGTAAAGCAGACGCTTCTCTGTTTTTTGCCCTATTCGATTGGTTGTACGTGTATCTTAAAAGGACTAATGGAACATCTGAATTACATACGAAACAAATATAACAATCCCGTTGTTATCATAACAGAGAATGGTATGTTTGAATTAATCTTTGATTGGATGCATTATTGAATAAATTGTCCTACATATATAATTATTTGATTTCTTAATTCTCAAGATGAGCTGAATATCTGTGAGAAGTCAATGAAAGATCGATGTTATTTGGAGCCACATAATTTCTTTATGGAAAAAGTTTGATATAATTAATAGGTTAAATATATACTGAAGAAATAATACTGATAGTGGATAGAGTATTTGATTTAAGGCTTCTACAGCATCTGCTTATGCTTACACTATGCTTCTTTACAATACTATTATTACAGTTATAAATCCTGATTTTCAACAATTTGTAAAATCTCAGCTGTCTCCTAATTAACATCTAGATGTGTAGCTGAGATATCAACCTTGACCTATCATATTTTGCAGGGTGTGATGAATTCAATGTAAAGGACTTGTCCTACTGGGTAGCTTTTTTTGACGACAAAAGGATGTCTTATCATTACAAGCATCTGCAATTTGTGAAGAAAGCAATTGAGTAAGAGTATTCGCTTCAGCATATTCTTTTGTACCATAAACTTTTGGCTTCCCTGAAATTCAGTATTTTTTCTAATAAAAATTTCAAGTTTAGGTGTCTCTTTGATTGGGCTAAAAATATTATATTTTTTCAAGAAAATATTTTCTTGAATTTTTCTTAGCATCAAACATTGAATAATATTTTCTTGTGTAAAATAATTTTCAATTTTCCTTCCTCTAGCTGAAAATAACTTACGGAATTACTAAGTGTAAGTTATTTTTCAAATAATCAAAAAGTGATATCAAATACTTAAATATCTACTTTTATAATTTCAATTACTAAATTTATTTTTCAATTATTGTCCATTCATTTTCTCTTCATTCGAATCCCATAGTATTATAGCTCATTATGCATAATTTATAACTATATTATCTTACATATAAATTAATTTTAAACAATCAATATTTTGTTGACCACAATTACTTGTAAAATATTTATTACAATTCTTTTTAATACATATTGATAAAATAAAAGATGCAAAAATATTAAAAAGTTACGTTTCAAAATATTTTTATTTTGTCATCCAAACATCGAAAAAATATATTGAAAATAGACTTTTTCATGTAAAATATTTTTTTCAAACAGAAAAATATTTTCATAAGGAAAACATTTTACATCCTACCAAACAGACCTTAGGTTTTAGTTTTCAAATAATAGAAAAATAGACAACCCATGAAGCCACAAAAAATTTTTTTTTTCTAAGTTTTAAATTCTCCAATACAAGTACTTTCTTTAGATACTTATTTAAAAATCTCACTTCTTGCTTCAGGTAGCAGAAGCTGTCATGTGCATGGTACAAATTCCTCCTCCAAAAGGACGATGAACCTAAAGCTTAATGATGTGGAAATCTCTTCTCGAACTTCCGAGTGCTAATAATTACTGTGTGCTTTTACATATTAATTACTTGCAACGTGCATTACTCGTCAGAATTTTAGAAATGACTCATGTGATCTAGATGCTATATGCTGTTTGTACTGCCCATATTGCACGATGTGCAAAATAATAAATAAAAGTTCATTTTCGTAAAATTGATGTGCTCTTTTGCTTGCATGATTTTGTTTTCCTCTCAGAGCAAGGATTTAAGATTTGATAACAATTGACATATTTATTTTATAAATTATGGATAATCATCTGTCAGCATCAAAGTGGATCCTACACAACAGTAAATTCAATATTCAAATTTACTGTATAAACAGTAAAATTACTGTGCATTCACGGATTTACAGTAAAAACACTGTATAAACAACTAAAGAAAGTCTATTATCTATAAAAATATTATTTTGTTTTAATAAACAAATTTCTGTTTTTAAATTTTTTACTTCGTCATGCAAATTTGCTAATGTACCATTCTTGGATAAAATTCTCACCTACTCTCAAAAAATTATACTCTCAGGAAAATATTCCTTTACCCACAAAAATAGCTACCATTTATTTCTTTCTTGAATTTTCCATCCCAAGGAAGTTTCAATTCACCTGAATGGCAAAATTATTTATCCTGTAACTAGTATTTTTTTCCATGCATTTTCTCAAGAATATATATTACTTACAACAGCAGTGGCATTTGAATTAAGTAAAGGGTTAGTTACACTTTATCACCTAAACTCATTAGGTATTCGTCTCCTAAACCTAAATCTTATACAATTCCTCCTCTATGTAAGTTCCCTCCAAACACATCCTATTAAGCGTAATAGCATGGTAAGTAACTTACTAGATGAAGGAATTGAGCAATGGTTTCGTATACGGGTGTTATTGCAAGAATAATTTATTTCCAGTTAGAATAATTTTGCTCAACTGGACAAAAATGTCCCCATCAATCAAAAAGCTCCAAGTTTCCGGTCTTGTTTTTCTCTGCCACCACGCCTTCTTTTATCCTAGATTGCTTCTCCTTTAAAAACAACCCTCTCTTTGTAAAGGAGCCATCCCAAAGAAGTAAAAAGAAAAAAATAATTCACTAATCTCATTTTTACTAAATTAAATGAAATTAACAAAAAAAAAATTGTCTTACTATTCTTTTAAGAAGGTTGTGAGGACCATGATGTTGCTTTTCGAATGGATTTATGGAATGATGTTTTTAAAGGAGAAGCAATCTAGGATAAAAGAAGGCGTGATATCCAGAGAAAAACAAGACCTCTTGGAGCTTTTTGATTGATCACACATTCCATCCCTCTAAAAAGTAAAAATTCCAATTTTCCCCTTTTCATCTTTTCAAATAATTAGGCAACGGTTGTTTTTTCTTTAATTTTGAATTTTTTGGATACATCTTTTTTTGAATAAAGAATTTGTTATTTTGCAATTTTTAATCTGGGTTTTGCATTTGGGTTTTTTATTTTTGTGCATGTGTATCAAACTAATCTAAGCTTTCCATAGCAAATTCTTCACCTCAATTTTTAAAAAAAGCTACCCAGTAGGACAAGTCCTTTTTTTTTCTTTGCTTTTATTCTTCTCATTAACAATAGATAAAAAGAGCCAACTACCATCGAACTTTTGGTAGTCCTACCCCATTTCCCGCGAAAATTTTAGGGACATAATAGACGAATGACATGTTGTTGTTAGGATAATTTTGTAATTTTGACCGTTAGGGCAATATGCTAGGTGGTTGAGATATTTTCCCCCTTTCTTTTGTTGTGTGTCACTCGATCACCCCATTTGCCTTTCTCTCTTCCCTTCTTTTTCCTCTTCTCATCTTCTCCTCTTCTTGTCTTCGTCTACTTTGCGTCAAACTGATATATACATCTCTCTCTGTATTTCTTTCTTCTCTTCTCTTCTCTTCTCCGCTTCTCTCTCAAGAGACCTTTCTTTCCTTTTCTTTCCAAATCTCAATAGATCTGCAGATCTGAAATTAAAATTGAATTTTTAAAAAAAAAAATTCATAGCCTAATAGTATTTTTGTATTTATTGGCATTTTCTTCTTTTTTTTTCCCTTTTTGTTATCTAATCTAATTTCGCGCTCTTACCCAATTTTTTTCCCTTTTTCTGTTATTTGTTTACCTATTATTTGTTTTTTTGCATGTTGTTACAGAAGTAAAGATGAAGATTTTCAAGGGCTTCCTTTTTTTAAAGGCATTTAAATTTTTTTATGTTTATTTTTAATTCTTCTTTATAAGGGTTGATTGATTTATTTATTTATTTATTTTTGTATGGAATACAACATTGCATTCCAGGAAAACTGAGATTCAGTGAGTCATTTCTAAAATTTGTCCAGGATTGTCACTAGTTTTTTTTATTATTTACTTTTATTTTTTAATATTTTTTTACATTTCAGCACTCTCTTATACACATCTTCTTGCTTATATTTCAAAAAATAAGCTCTGATGTGTACCAGAGACAGATGTCCTCTTAGCTACATACAGACTGAAGTGATGTGTATTTATTCGCAAATATAAACAGATTAGTGCAGATCCCTTTTCCTTTCAAAAATTTTTCCTTTATTTTTTGAGTTATAAGAAGAATAACCTATTAAATTGTCTTATGTTTGTTTACTAAATATTTAGCAATTCTGTTATTCTCTATCTTATATTGATTTAATTTTAGAGTACTAATCTGCACTAATCTGCACTAATCTGCACTAATCTGTTTATATTTGAATAAGAGAGATCATTCAGTCTTTATGTAGCTAAAAGGCTCAGATAAATGTTATGATGACTGTGTATGAAATTTCATCAAACACAACTTTGAAACTAGGTTGATAATAAGTTAATACTAAGAGTTTTCGTGTCAATGTTCTTTAATCTATTGGGATGTACTAATATCCCAGTGAGCTGAGAGATGAATGAGGAAGGGAGCTATTGGGAGCCTTAGTCCCACCTCAAATTGTTCCTGGTAAACTGTTAGGTAACCAGGAGGAGGCAAGTGGCCTCTTATACACATTTAGATGGAAGCTTAATAGTGCACGTTCTTAGGGAAGCAGTATCTATCCCTAAGAATTTTTATGTCCTCGGGGTCGAGGGAGTTCGGGAGGTTTAGGGTTTGAAGGCTAGGGTAGTCATTATGAGGAGGATCGGTAGAGACAGGTTTGGAGGGAAAGTTCATGGAAACTGCAGCCAGAAGGGCTTCGTCAAAAAGGTTAAGCAAACTATCGACGTCTTCTATGTCAGAAGGAGGTTGAGGTGTGCTAATGAGGGAGGAAGGAGTGAATGTACCGGCCATTTTCTTCTCTGAGCAAGGCTTGAAAATCTGGAAAAACTTCTGTGGAGGGTGTCTGGCTTGATCAGTGAATGACAGTCAGTAGATAGAAAAACTAAGAGTAGGGAGGATGGAGTGAAGGAGGAAGAAAAAGAGAAAGAGTGGGGGAGTTTTAGCGGTGGCGAAAGGAGAATGAAAGCAAAATAAGTAAAGGTAAGTTTTAAGGCTGAGATGAAGAAAGGAAAATATAAATGGGGAAGAACTGGATATAAATAGGGAAAGTTTCCTCTAGAATCTTCTGTGGTTTGGGGAGAAGTTTGGCAGATTTTTGAAATTTAATTTCTGGAGAATTGAAAAGATGATGCGAAAAATGAAGCGTTATACGGTGCAACAAATAAGTGCAGTAAATGTGGAGTGTCAAATGTAATTATGGTGCATGGGGACTCAACGAATGGCTAGTTATGAATGGTAATTATCACAATAATCATATTTCACTGGGAAACTCACTGGTCGTGAAAGTGGAAAAGAGGTCTGGGATGGCTCCTTTACGAGCCGAGGTAAGGTTTGCACCATGCAGGTGTTTCGGCTCGGATTAAAGTCTTTTGAAACAGTTAAAGCTAGTTGAAGCTGTAGAAAGGTTACTGGACTATAGGAGAAAGGTTCGGCGTCAAGTCATCAGGGGACTTCGGCTGGTTGCTGTCGGCTCGATTTCGACCGCGAGGATCGGAACCGAGCCGAGGGGACTATTGATGATGTTGAGATTAGTACATGACACATTTCCCAAGAAATGTTGTAGAGGTGCTTATGTGGTGATTTCATTAAGGGCAAATATGTAATTTCATTGTAAGTTCATCTAGTAGTTTAGGGTCTCAACCCCTCTCATGTTACTCTATAAATAAGGGGGTTGGGTGCAAGAATTGTCAGAAGAAAATCCACTTATAAACCCTCTTCTGCAAAATTCTTACATTAGCACTCACCCTTTTCTATTTTGTAAATGGAGGAACCATTTTCTTCAGCAAGAAGTCCCTATCACATTGGCCAAGAAGGAAACACGACTGTCGCTCCTCCAGATTCTTCTCTGAAATTTAATATGGATGGAGCATCAAAGGAAACCCTAGCCAGGCAACGGGTGGGAGAGATTTGAGGGATCACCAAGGCTAGGTTTTGTACTGTATCTTATCACCACATTGTCAGCAAACAAACATGGTAGCAGAAGCACATGCCCTTCTTCATGGAATTCAACATTGTCACCAACAAAATTATGATGATGTTGTCTTTCAAATGGATTCTAAAACCCTTCCCGAGATTGTTAAAGGATGGACAAGCATACCATGGATGCTGGATAACTGCATTCAATGTATTCATTTTCTAGCTACTGGATGAAACTACTCCTTTCAACATATTTTTCGTGAAACAAATAATGCTACAGACTTCATGGCAAATCATGCATGCACAACAAATGGCAACATTTGTTTTCACTCCCACAAACATTCCTAATTGTTACTTGGAATAGTTAGACTTGATGCAATGAAATTCCCTTACATAAATCAATGTAAATCCCATTGAAGGAAAGTTGAAAGTATTTGGAATTCAGATAAATAAAACTCCATTTTTCTCACCAAAAACTCTTAAAAAAAAAATCAATCAATAAATTTTATGCCATAAATTGCTGAATTGTGGTAGATTATTTTTCATTTTCTTCTTTCATGATATAATACCTATAGTTGTGCAAATGATATATTTAAGAATGATTTTTTTTGCTAATTAGAAATTGCTATTTAGTATTTGCACACGAATGGTTTCTTCAAGTTGGTTTCAAGAGAGATCTAGAGATTCCAGAATAATAAAATACGGACCCTAATACGCTTGATAAATTCAAAGTTGTTAGGATAGAACTTGAATACTTGAAGAGAATACAGGGTTCTAATAAACTCTGTAATTTATCAACATTTTTCAAGACTACACTCCTCTCTTCGATTACTAAATTTACAGAATGGAGGTAATAATTATTTCTTCTCATACATTATGTTCTAGTTTGATGATACTTTAAATTTTCCTATATTTGAATTTAAATAGATTCTAGTAAGCTCATTGTAGAATGTTTCAATAATTCTCAATCAAGTAAATAGACTTTTATCTATATTTATACTATATTAAAAGAGGGAGTTTGATTAGATGTTTTAGATTTTTTTTGCCGAAGTTACCATTATTATTGAATTTAAGGAATACTATATATCCCTAAGGTTGAATGACTTTTTAAAAAATTGTTGAGGCTATTTATGTAATATCAATATTGGTGTTTTATTAATAGAAATACAATTTATATTCTTAGTACACATCTTGATTTTATTAGGAAGACATTAAAATTACCAATTATTAAATCACTTTTTAGGAATAAAATTTGATTGAAGTAAATTTCTTTCTATAATAGAAAACCTAGGATGCATTTTAAAAATTAAAGAAGAATAGGAAATGGAAAGAAAATTTAGTTGGAAAATAATTTTTACACATTATACTATACCTTTGGAATTTTAAAAATATAAATAAGAATTATGTGCTAAAAATTGTATTTTAATAAAAATACATATGTCATAGAAATTAAAGAATAGCAAAAAATATAAAGGAAATTTAGTTGACCAATAATTTTATATATTATACTATATGTTTAAATTTTCAAAAATATAAAATAAGAATCACATACTAAAAGGCATATTTTCAAACAAGTGCCTATTGTATTGTATTGTATTATCGTGTGATTTCCAATTCAAAACAATCTGATGGACAAAACTTTTGATTCTCTCCTAAGCGTATCTTACTGTCATGATAAGAGTTTAGTATATCCTTAATATGCATAAAATTGTTGTGTCATTTCACATTTCATGATTTTAAGATAATTAATGTGTTCATATTAGAACTTAGAAATATGACACTCTTGCGTCTCTTATGATGTATATATACTTGGGTTAAATATTCATGATGAACTAAAAAAATCAAGAAACGAAAAAAAACATAAAAAGTAATTGAGAAACTTTCTCAAATTTTCAAAAAGAATTTAAGGGGCACAGTTGTAAAAAAAAAGAAAATAAAGATTTAAAACTAAAGTAATCTTGTGTTGGTGTTACTGATCTACGTGTAGAATAAAAATAATATGAAAATGTTAAATAATAAAAGCATGCTCATTCTTAACTTTTACCCTCGTGCCTGCAAGTATACAGTGCTAGATAGTAGTATAAAATGAGAAAGATCATTCCCACGAGGATTGTTAGTTAGAAAGTACCAAGTTTTACAAGTGTTTGTATAGCTAAGTGGTCCAAATAATAGGATTAAAGATCTAAACTACTCAAAATCTCGATAAAATTGCATATTCAAGTTCAAAAATTATATTAGCTTTCCTAACAAAGTAAGTTATAATGATAATTATCTACTAAATTAATCTACTTACTAATCTATTCTATAGAAAACAATTAAATGAAAGAAAATAAAACTAACCTTAATTCACTAAAATAAATAAACTAACTTTATACTAAAGTTGGAAGAAAAGAGTTCTAATTTGACTAAGGAAAAGTTTTAAAGAGCATAGGAACAAAGTAACAACCATTATCTACTAATTGAGACTATTGATTTTTTCAGGGAAAACTAAGTTATAAAATAAATATTTTTGAATTTTTGTATTGAAATATAAAAGCCGACTAAAAATTAACTAGAAATTAAAGCCAGAAATTAAAAACTTGAATTAAAAAGTACTAAATTAACAAGAACCCTAAGTACTCTAAGAAGATTTGAAATTAAAGTAAAGAGATTTATAGGAAATTAAACAAGAACAATAAGTAAAAATTATATGTGTTTAAAACTAAAGATTAACCCACTACTAATATCTAATGAAAATCTAAACTTGTAAAAAATTAAAAGTTAGATCTAACGAAGAATTAAAGAGGATATGTATTGAGAAAGTGAAACTTGAGAGTCAAGTCTTTCTATTCCATTCTAATCTAATTTACACTACTAACTAACACCCTAAACTATGCATACTATCACATGTGTCTAGTACCGTAAATAGTAGAGTATTACACAAGCCAAGATAAGGAATTGGTTGGTGGAAATTACAAAACTGCCATTACTAATATGTTGAAAGTGAGTTCATGTCCCGACACGGAATAAGTGATGTCGCGACATTGGCCTAAAATTACATTAGCCTATTTCCATGTCCTTGTTGTGGTTTGTCAAAGTTGATGTCGCAACATGGAGACCAATTTCAGCAAATCTTGATTCCTTCTCAAATTGTATATTGACCTTCGTACTTTGTTTATTCTACTTTCCAACTTCATAATTTAGACCTGCAAAATATTAAACTAATTAAGTAATCAATTTAACCAAAATTCTAATTAACACTTATCATATTTTAATAACTAAAATATAAACACATAATACGAAAATCAACTAAAATCTTCATATTAATTAACTAAAATTTGGAATTTAAACTCAACATTGACGCCATGATTTTGAGTAATCTAACTTAATTTACTAGAGTTATAGCTGTGAAGGAAAAAAATACAAAAGACATAACTATGTCCTTTAGCATAAACTGATATTATGTAGGAAAAAAACGAAAGATATAATTGTGCCTTTTGGCATAGACTAGGGAAATAATAGGTCACCATAGACAATAATAATTAAAACCCATTAAATTTAAGTAATTAGGACAAAATACATAGGCACTACTTATTTAGTAAATAAAGTATAATTAATTTTCCTATAACGTGTTTGCAATGGTCTCAATTAGTTCAGTACAGATTATGTACTTGAATTGTCATTCTAACATATTGTAGTATTAATTTATGTTTGGTATATGTATGTGTTTTTATGTAGTAATTTTAGTTCTTAGTTGAACAAAATCTATCAAGTCATTCTTTAAAATTTCAAAAATAAATAATTATGCTATTGACAATTAAATCTATATTAGGACCATTATTTCTTCCATAATGAACTGGTAAAATCAAAATAACATAAGGGAACGTCACTACTTGACATTTAAATAATGATTAATCCCATTCTTTTGATTTTTACATATTATAATTTTGCTCTAAATATAAATTTTATATTTATGTATTGAAAACAAAAATTATTAAATTCAAATTTTAAGCATTCAATAATATAGTTCACTAAGAAAGAATAAAATAAAAGATAGTCATGTATTATATTTTCTCCATTCTTTCAATAATAACCTTAAAAATCAAATTTAATTCCCATACTTGGCACTACATTATCATGTTAGTTATGTAATTTTAGTGCTCCATTTATATCTGATAATCGATAAGTAATTCTAACTTGATTGATTAATAAACAAGTTTCTATTCTTTATAATAAAGTATACTAAATAAATAATTAGTTATTTTGATTAGTATCATTATAAATACTTTGTCAATTATATAAAGTAAAAGATATTTATTTTCTTTTACATGTGATGATTTAGAATAGCTAAATTATATCGTAGAAAGCTTTGCATTATAGAAGTGCTCATGAACAAAAAATGTAATGCAAAACATGAGAACAGACTAATAAAACTAAATAGAGTACTAGGCCATCTTTTATTATTGAAAATTTCTAATAAATATGAGGGACCAAAATAACACGATTGCACCTAAAATATCTACTTTTATATACTTCACTTTTTATTGTGAACAAAGATTGATATGCTCTATATCTTTGTACATGTTACATTTTTTTTTAATTTTTTATTATGTATACGTTTCATTTTTTTGTTTTTTATTAGGTGAAAATCTAAAATACCTATTAGTTCTCACACTTCTAGTTTTTAAACCAAGATAGTGAAGTTAAAGAATATATAAGCATTTTTAGTCTAAATACCCTAAAGCACTTTTATTGAATTTTCATAAGTACTACACAAGTACAAACCAAAAACTGATTTACGACGAGTAAAATACTTACTATATATAGTTACGACTTTGCAATAAAGTTTTGCTCATTTGTTATATCAAAGTAGTTTAAATTCATATTTCTATTTTCAAATAATCTTAATCTAGCATGCATGTAATTTTAATTTAGTATAGACAATATATCATCATAACTTAAAAATAATTGTCAATAAGCTAAATATACTTAATAATA
The DNA here is from genome assembly GCA_025175665.1 of Cinchona pubescens. Taxonomy (NCBI): domain Eukaryota; kingdom Viridiplantae; phylum Streptophyta; class Magnoliopsida; order Gentianales; family Rubiaceae; genus Cinchona; species Cinchona pubescens. The sequence goes on from JANKKI010000419.1 coordinate 68,648, forward strand.
TATTAAATAGTTATAATTTTCTTCCATTTCTTATTGATCTTTTTTACACTCATTCTTGTATTAATGTAGTCAAAAATATATAATAAATGATCACATACAAAAATACAATAAACGTGCAAAGTATGTTCCCCATACTAGTTTTAAAAATTGAAAGGTAGATGTGTTATTTACAAGACACAATTATTAAACTTTTGTAAAATTACTTGGACTATTAAGCTATAATAATTTTCTTATATTTCTAACAAGGTATATCTAAAAAAAAAGTATAAAAATCACCTATGAGCCAATCTTTTTCTAAATTCATTTAAACTACAAAAAATTCATTGGTTTTGTTAAACACTGAAGCAGAAAATATATATGCAAGAAAATGATGTAAACTTAAAAAGTCAAACAATTAATATTTTCAAACATGATTTATTTTTTTCTTTATAGCAATAAAAATCAAACAATTATTATTTTCAAATGTGCACTCCCGGGCTAGTTCTCATAAATAAGATGTTGTATGTAGTAATTAATGGACTAATATTAGAAGGCCAAATTAATGTGTGCTGCTATGTGCCTGCTCTATGATTCAACTAATGGATACAAAAATAAAAAAATCCAATTGATCTCCATTTTCGTTTAAACCAATTAGCAATTACCAGCCCAAAAAAATAATAATAAATGCTTAATGACAGAATCACAAAAAGCTAGAATATTATGAACCAAAGAAATTGACTTTTCCGTAGAACAAATGGAGAATTTCATGGCCATTCAAAATGATCATTCAAAATGATCATCAAAATGATCATCAAAAGTTGTATCATGCGTAAGTATTACTTTTCGTATATAATTTTCTAGATTGGTAGAATGGTCAATAATAATTGTGTAAATTGAAACGATAGAATAAATTCTAACTCTTAAAGAAATTTACTTTTCTAAAATAAAATTACATGTCAAGGTCAAAATTATATAAATATTTAGAATAACAATAAAATAGATAATTAATTTTCAAGGCACAACAACCCAATAGTTTTATTTAAATTGATCAAGGGTAAGAGGAGTGGAAAAGTTTGGTAGGGGGGGTTGGTGGCCTGCTACACTTCTTAAGGCAGATATTCGGAAAATCCAACCACTTCTAGATAGCTTAGAAAAGGTTGGAGATTAGCTCATTTCCTTTAGTTTTTCGGGTATTAGGAATTCTCTGACGAGGCTAATGATTATTAATTCTTTTCGGAAACACAAAAGTGAATAATAGTTAGTAATTAATTATGCATCTAAATTTGTCCATATTTTTTTTTTTTTTTGCTGAAATATTCCACATGGTTATGTAACAAAAGATTACAGTACTCGTTACATTAAAACAAATGAATGTAATAAAAAGAATTTATTATTAAACTTATTGAACTGAGGAACAATTTGAACACAAAATTTATTTGATTGATATTGTCCTTTTTGTTTTTTAAACTCTAAACCACATTATTTAAAATTACTATCTTTGTACAAAAACTTGAAGAGTGAGAACCAACAGGTATTTAGTCTTTTCACCTAATAATAAGCAAAAAATAGTATCTAGACATAAAAAGTGAAGTATATAAATCATTTCCCACATTTAAAAATGGAGTATTGGAAAATAAGTTATTTCAGATGTCAACTGCAAAATTTTTGTCCGCTTACAAAATTGAATGTAAATTTATTTGAAACTTCATTAATAAAAGGTGATATAAAATTTATTTTTCAATAAATCTCATTCCGAGTTTTGTTAAATCACATTTTTTTCTTTATAAGTACCTACATAATAGTGTAATGTTTTCTGCTTTATAATTTAGTTATTTTAGGTCATCACACATAAAAGTACTAGTATCCCTTACTTTGTATATTTTAATTAGCATACTTTATTATAAAGTTCAATATCTTGCTTTATGACATCAGTCAAGAAGACGGAATTACACATTGGTTATTAGACATAAATGTTTCACCAAAATAATAGTATTCACATGACAATATAGTGTTATCTATGAGAAATAAGTTTGCCTTTTAGTTTATTATTGGAAAGGAAAAAGATCAATATAATCTATTATTTTTGAGGTATTGATCATTTGGATCCTTTATCTATTATAATAGATTAGTTTGGTTCCTCATTTTTGAAAAATTAACTAATCTAATGCCTATGACAAAAATAATAGTCAAATTACCAAAGCAATCCACATGATAATCATGTGGCTATTAACCAGTAGTAAATACGCTGTTAATAGCTATGTTAACATTTAAAATCCAAAATTTCTGCTATAAATCTTAGACAGGTTCATGATGAAACTACCATAGGTGTCTTTATGATAGATAATAGAATAAATTGGTGATATTCTAAGGATAAGGAAAAAAATTGGTCTTCTCCCCATATTAAAAAAATGGTAAAATCCACTTTAGACCCTTGACTTTTCATGCTTTATCACATTGTACCCTTACTACTTTTGATGGATATTCGGAATTCTCTAACGAAGGCTTATGATCACTTTGCATCTAAAATTTTTATTTCTTACCACATAAACCAAATTTCAACGTTGGTTACGTAAGCGATGGAATTTAACGAATTTACTTACGCATTGAGCAAAAAAAAAGGGGTAAATATACTTGGCCCCCTTAACTTTTCGTGATTTACCATATTGTATTGCAAACTTTTTTTTTTTTTTTTTTTCGTCACTTTGCATCATAAAGTTTTTATTTCTTGCCAGTCCAGACCAAATGTTAATGGAAGTAAGAGAAGAGACGAATCTTAGCTCTAACAGCGAATGCAATGAACTTGGCGTAATTATTTGTACATCACTAGAAAGGGTTTGAAACTATTCATTTAATACCACTAACGACAAGAACCTAACATCATTTTAGACTTGTGACTAAAATTAAGATTTCATACATAATAACAAGCTGTTAATAAGTGATGGATACACTGAGATGCCATATTTAATGTATAACATTAAAGAATGATGAGTTTATTACAACATATATATAATATTCACTAGGATGCCATATTCAGTGTATAATGAAGTTTGAGAGTTCGCCTATACGAACATGAGAGTTGGCCTATACGAACATGAGAGTTGGTATCACTTCTTGCAAAGAGTTTAAAATGACTTTTGTAAATGTTTATGAATCTTAGGATGAAGCATAAGGCAATAAACATGCTTATTTATTTGTGAATAAATTCTGAAAGAAAGTACATTTTTGTGTCAAATACCTCCGATTTCAAAATATGAAATTTTAGTTTAAGACAAATAAGTCATCCTAATATTTTCTTGATACTTTGTGATATTTGTACTAATGTATAGTTTAAGTTGAAAAATTCTTTTCTTGATGTATAAATATATTACTTAATATATTTTATAAATATGACCATTGAAATTTTTTATCTTAATATTGTATAAATTTCTTATAACATCATAGAAGTTCAAAAAAGAGTTTCAATGGTTATATAGTTTCATAAACAGTTGCATTGTTCAAAAGTTGAATAAAGAGTACAATGTTTGATTTAAATTTCATGAAAAGATGTATTTTTTGAAATAGTAACCTACTTTCATTTTAAAAATTTCTATATAAACTATAATTATATATATATTGTGGTGAAATAAATTAACACTTATAGCATAAAATTCTTCACTTCTTCTTATTCTTTGTTTTTCTTAACATTACTTTATTTACAATTATTTTTGTAAAAATCTCTTGAAACTGTTACCTAATGGGTGGTTATCTGTCTCTTAAAAGCAATTTGGTAAAATCTTGCAGCAAACTACGTAGGGAAAAAATCACTTAAAAGATAGTCATATTTCACGCCTCAAAATTGTACAATATGCCTTGAAAATTTTCAATTTTATAAGTTTGTTCTAACGTTATTTAGTTGAGCATTATGGGAATTATTATATTAGAATGAAAGTATTAGAAATTACCTCATTTAATTTTCTACTTGTGACTTGAGTATTAAATTAAATTTAGCTCATTAACCAAAATAATGAAACTCTGCAGTTTCAATACAAATAAGTAAAAGAATAAAATTACAAACTCATACCGATAATAGAATTTATGGTTATCGTTCTAATTTCGATTCCCTAATATGAATCAAATACATCCTAAGTCCATTCTTTCCTAAATTAATGTGGTGAAATTAAATGTTTATATTGTTCCTCATTTTTTAATTAATAAGTACGAAGCTTGGGAAAAATTGTAAATTGGATGTCTATCCATAATTTTAAAATTGTTTAATCAACATAATATAAATTAAAAGAACTTTTAATAATTTATTAAATATTGAATCTTCATTGATGCCAGCCAAATTATGAAGTTTATGCAAAAGGGCATATTTTACTATGCATCCCTTAACTTGTGCTCGATTATGAATTTGCATCTTATATTTATTTTTTTTAACATATTGTACTCTAAACTCTCAAGTTTATCTATTTCAATCAAATTTTAAAAATTGTTATTAAAGTTAATGGATGTCCCAATCGTACACATCACGTGCTTAAATGAAACGTTCGTCAAATTTCCTTAACACTATATCAAATTAGATCGAAGTAGAACAAATCCAAAAGTTAGGGATGAAATGTATCTAAAATTTAGCAGTGCGTATGCATCAGAAATAATCATAAGTTAGGGATGTAAAGTGAAATTAGTCATGACTACTTCCATTAGTACAATATGCCCCTAAATAAGCATGTTGTATTCATTTAACATTTGTTAACTTTGGTAGATATTAAAAATTAGATTCTAAATGGATAAGAGACAGTTGCACTTGTGCAAAATAAATCCTTCTACTAGGACGCAAATTCCTACTTACTTTAAGGGGTGCCAAGTGTGTATAAGGCCTTATACAAAATTCCCAGTATTCAAATAGAGGATACATAACCAATTGCCCGATGTTTAGATCCTATCACCTGCAATCAAAGCAATCAGGAATATGGAGAAAGAAGTAGTACCATCCGGAAAGAAAAAGAGCACTCAAGTCGGAAGTATTGGTGGATCTAAAATTTTAATATCATGACAACCAATATCATCATAATTTAGATATTTTATATTTAATCATCAAGAATAAAAAGTAAAGATTTGATACAAAAGCATATTTGAATCCGTAAGAATTAATCTAATTGTTGAATACTTAGATGTGATTCTTGAATATTGTAGTTATTGATCTTCCAAATTACAACGTATGTACTTTAAAAAATAGGATTCTCACTTTTTCTAATGATAAAATGTCAAGAAAGTAACATACGTAGAATTCGGGGACCATAATCTATATATTCACACACTCTCCTACATTATTTCTCAAATTTTTTCCCATTATAAAATAAGATATAAGACTTTAGGGTTTGCACGCATAAAACACCTATACTATTAGATGACTTAGGTACGTTTAACTTGAGCCATATTAGATCATTTTATGTTGGACCAATTAATTATGATAGCACATAACACAAATTAATATATATATGCTAAAACCCAATAGGATGTAGTAGTAAATTAGTATAGTATAGATTTAGTGTTGGTCAATTGTATGGTTTGTCTCATTATATGTAAGTTTTAGTCTGGTTTAATACTAATATTTCCCCGAGTTTTGATGCTTTAATTGTATCCCACTATTGTGGACATATGTAATTTGGTTGAAAAAATAAATAAATAAGTAGAGTGATACATGGTGTAAATTACAACTCCATTATTCTTTCCTTAATTACCGGAAAATAATTAAGTTCCATTCTTTCCTTGTGATTAGTTTCTCACTTTGTTTATTTACTTTATTCTAAAGGAGAAAGAACACACATCCTCAAAGTTTTTAATCATAACATTTCTTTTTCATCTTTTAAAAGAGAAAAAGCATATGTTTTCCTTTCATGTTTAGAATGGTATGCTCCCATTGCCTTCTCCGGCATATATAAAAACTAATTCTTGTAATATGAAAATCAGACCTAAATATTTTGCTTTTTTAAAGGGATCAGTCCCATTTATAATATATGTCTTATAATATGCCAAAATTGTTTTAAATAAATTAAGAAATTTTTTAGATGTGAATATTAGTTATCCACTAGTTTCGATAGAGGTGTAAATGAATATAAATAAATCAGACACTTTAGTGTTCAATCTTATTTTGATTATTCTAACTAGGTTGAAATTTTGTTAAAGTTTGACTTAATTATCTTCCAAGCCAAATTCAAACAAATTTTTATCGAGTCAAACTCGAATTGAGTTCAAGTGTTTTGGAATTTTGACATATAAATTTAAAATTTTGAATTTATCGAGCCGAGTTCGATTCAACAATAAATAAATAATTAACGAATACTAAATTTTACTCAAGGTTAGCTTGATTCTTCACAAATCAAACTTGAAAGAATTCTTGTCGAGCTGATTTTGATTGAATATTGAGTAATTTAAGTTCATTTATAATTCTAAATGACAGTAAGATAGTGAAGTGGTAAAATTAATTTTTGTTTCAATTTCAACTTCTGAAAAAAACTGCCTATAAAATGGCCTTAGTCATGATGCCATAAAAACTGTCTATAAAAGCTGTCTCATTATTCTTTTCCTTTAATTCTTGATTAAGCTGCGTGTATTGTCATGATGCCAAATCGCCCATTTCCTTAGAGAAAGTGCTCTAAATTAATTATTACCCGGTCTGCCTTTTGTGGAAGTAGATTTCTTGTAGCTTGTCCAACACAAATGATATTAGATGTGTTTTCTTTTTAAAAAAAAAAAAAAAAACTTATTATTTTGAGCATTTAGATGTGTGTCGCATGAAAAAAAAAATAAAAAATTCTGCTTGAATAGAGATTACAGGAGTATATGTATCAAACTTAAGTATCCGGCAAGATCAAACTCAAGCATCTACTTTTTTAGTCAAGTCGAGCACGAATAAATAAGTGGTCGCGTTGTATTCGGCCTGTTTATTCCTTTGTCTTCAGCTACCAATTGAATAACCAAATTGATCCAAAAAGAAAGAGAAAGATTGATAACAAAACATGCCAAATATATATATATACGGAGAATGAAATTTGCACAAAAATAGAATTTAATGGACTAAATTGTCTCAAATTATAGTAGAAAGAACCAGAAGTGGATTTCTAAAAGACTCAGCAGACTATTTTGGTCATTCATTTTCTTAGCTTGCCAAACATTAAGCTAAAACATGCACAACATAAATGTAGACTTGTAACTTGCATGTAATTAATTAATTAAGAGCTCATTTACGTACGGCTATGTTATATATTAATACGATTCAAACGTAGTACTGTTAGTAGTTGCAAACCATTAGAAGAAAACATTAGCGATTGGTCCGAGATATTTAATGACCGATAGACTTCTCACGTAAATTGTCTATGCTTAAATAAAACATTGTATTGGAGGTTGGAACTTTCATAGTCATAGTTAGAGAGAGAGATATGAAAAAATAGATTTTACGAATATTAATTTATGAATTATTTAATGTGTTGTGTCCATGGAGCGTAAATTGATTGAGCAAGTATTAGTACTCGTACATCCGTTTCATTTTATTTGGTATGATTAATTCGACACACAATTTAAGATAAATTGATATTTGACTAACTAATAATACACTTTTTTTTATTATTGTCCTTATATTCAAATTCAAAATTTGTTAGTTGGTATTGGAGTTTCAAATTTTGAAATAGTTTGTGAAAGTAATTAATACTCTATCATGACTTTAATGTCATTTTTAGGGATTTATATGAAGGGTAAAATAGATAAATTAGCCTTTTTAAGGAGTGACAAATAATTTTGGACAAACAAAAATAGAAAGAGTGAATAATAAAATAGGACGGAAGGAGTATGATTATTTTAAGTATTTGGTAGTTCACGCATTAATCCTATACTATTATCCAAAAATAGAAAGAAATATTCATTTAGTTTTTTATCTTTAAAATATCGATTAATCGAATTCTTTATCTTTCATAGTTGACCAATTTAATCCTTCACTTTTTAAAAAATTAACTAATCTAAAGTTTGTGATAGAAATTATGAACAAATTAACGGAACAAATCACAAGATAATCACGTGGATATTAATTTTCAGTAGAAATGTTGTTAATGACTACGTTAGTTTGTTCATAATTTATATCACAAGATTTAAATTGATTAATTTTTGCTAGGTTTAATAATTATATATAATTTTTTAAACAGTACACGTATATAAAATGACAAAACTACTGATGTTTCACTTGATCCGTTAATGAAGGAATCTAATCCAACAAAAAATCTAAAATCAGATTGAATATAATTTTATGAGATAAATTGATTTTGATAATAAATATTGAATTTTTGACTTTGTAAATTATTTTTCTTTTTTAAAAGTGAAAGTGTACAATTAAAGCCACAGACACTAATCCGTTAAACCAAACTTATCTGAGACTTCAAATCCGGTAAACCACATTCCATTCCGCTTATAAATAGGTTTTCCATCTGAACCAAACTTGCCATCAATCAATAACTAAAATCCACAAATGGGGACACCAGAAACTCGTGTGTTGCCTGCTTTTTCCCTCAGACGCAAAGATTTCCCCAATGGTTTCGTTTTTGGTGCTTCTGCTTCAGCCTTTCAGGTATAATAGTTATTCTATTCTGAATTTGGTACATTAATTAAGCACCATTAATTTATGTTTATCTACTATTAATTTTTTTAAACTCTGATTAGTACGAAGGTGCAGTTGACAAGGATGGAAGAGGTCCAAGTATATGGGACACTTTCCTTACACTGAATTATCCAGGTTTCTCTCTTAATTTCTCTCTAGCCATGTTTTTCTAAACAGTTTAAAGTTTATCCAGTTTAGCCGGATGTTAGAACTCGTATAGGGGGCAATTAAAGATTTCATTTGTACTCCATAAATAATTTAAGTAGAGTACACATTTGTACTCTATCCAGTTTAGCCGGAAGTCTATCTAAAATCTCAGATAATTTATTGATATTGAAATTGAATTTTGGATTATTTGTTATGCTTGGGTAAAACAGGAAGTGTATCAGACTGCACAAATGAGTATCATGTACGTTACCCATTAGGGTGCTAAAGTCTGGGCAGGTCAATTTGTGGCTTACCGAATCACTAACAATTTGGGACTTTTCTCCAAAGCTTTAATAAAACGCGGCTTTTTTGTTGTTTGCAAAGATCGAAAGGATGTTTACAATTTGACTTCTAACGTTTTTCCCCTTCCATTTTCTGGGACTCCAGATATTGTCAAGGAAGGAGGACTCGAAGCCATTGGACATTATTATCAATACAAAGTACAGTATTGCCTGCATTTAGAAACTTTACCAGTAGTAATTTTCTTTTTAGGATTTTGTTCATGTAGTTAAAACAAGTTTAATTTGTAATTGCTTAAATTTGAACATTTTTCAGGATGATGTGCGGGCAATGAAGGAAATGGGAATTGATTCCTATAGATTCTCAATCTCATGGTCAAGAGTACTGCCATGTAAGAACCATAATATAGTTTTTTATATTTTTCAAGTGATCGTGGATGGCACAAATTCACTGCCATAGATCTTTTATCTCACTCCTTTCTACTACCAAATGAACTATCAAAATTCATTTTAAATATAATTAAAATTTTTAATAAAAGAATCTTGACATTTCATTAGATAGTGAGATACGCAGTGACATAGAATATAAGGTAGAAGATCATTAACAAAATTTGCTACTCCAATATATAAAAATAAAATTTTGCTCATGGTAATCAGAAAATGCTGTGCTTCTCAGATGGAAGGAGGACTGATAGGGCAGAAGTCAAGAAAATAGAAAATGGTGTAAACGAAGCAGGGATAAAATTCTACAACGATCTCATAAACGAGCTCATTGGAGCCAATGGTTAATTATATTTAATTACCTGAAATTATATTTATCTTTTTTTTTTTTTTATAATTCTCTGGATGTTATTGTGACAAACAGATATATTTAATTTAATTTAAGTGCAAACTCTATACTATATTCTTTATACAGATATACAGCCAATGGTGACTCTCTTCCACTGGGACGTACCCCAAGCCTTGGAGACTAAATACCTAGGGTTTCTTGACAAGCGGATTGTGTATGTAAACTCTTATCTATTGGAACTTTAATAGTACACAATAAGGGGTATTAATTAACTTTGGTTGTTTATTTATAAAACCGCAATTTGTGCTTATTACTTTATCTAATTAATGTACACTTTTAAAAAAAAATATCCTTTGACTAATAAATAGTCAAAATTATATCTTCTCCTCATTGATGGAAAAAATTAAAAATAATTTTAGAACTAATCCATCATGCACTCATCAAGTTATATTTGATTTTCAAATTTGTACCTCATATTGTAGTCTTGGACACTTTGAAACTATTCCGTCAAATTTGCCCCATTTTAGTCTCTTTTTTAATGCCGTCTCAAAAATTAATGAAATTTTTTCATGTGTATACAAATTCAACAAGATGTGCAGTAATATTTTTATACACAAAAATAAAGATTCCGTTAACTTTTTTGATGAGATTATTTATTTATAATCATTAGTTTACGAATTGAATTGATGCGGAAAAATTACAAAATAATTTGAATTGGTTTGCAGGCATGACTTCATCGGTTTTGCAGACCTATGCTTTAGCAGGTTTGGCGATCGAGTGAAACACTGGATAACATTTAACGAGCCATGGAGCTTCAGTGTGGGAGGATATACAAGGGGTACATTTGCACCGGGACGTGGAGCTACTGCTGCTGATGCAAGAAGTGAGATGAATTTTGATTTTCCCCCAAGTAGGGCTACTTCAAAACAAGCAATTTCATTTACTCTGACTCCCAAGTCAGGGGATCCCTCCACTGAGCCATATATTGTGTCGCACAATCAAGACTTTTGGCTCATGCTAAAGCTGTTGAATTATACAGGCTTAAATATCAGGTTCGACTTTAAATATTCCAACTAGTTTTGGAGTAAACAATTACTATAGATTATCTCCATCCCAATTTGTTTGTCATATTTTGACTTTTTTAATCAAACAAAGTAATTTTGTAATGAATTATTCATCTATATATATATGACAAACAAATTGGGATGGAGATAACATATAGTAATTGTTTACGCCAATATATATATATAATGATTTTTAATGACATTTCTTTTTTAAAAAAATGAAATTTATATAAAATATTAACGGATGTAAATTTTAAATTTTAAAAATGTTAAAGAACTCTATAAATAATTGATCTATAAAAATTTAATGTATTGACCAATAAAGTCAAACAATGACAATTAATGGGACCGAAGTAGTAATAATTACTTCAATTATTTATTCAACGTTTGTATTTGTCTATTTAGTCTTTTAGTTGTTCAATTAAATTCCAGTTGGTTTGGATTTTGCTACGAACTAGAAGTAGATCAATTTATTTATTTATTTTTTGACTGAAATGAACCTTTGGCATTGACTTCCATTCTAACCTACAATGTAAGTAATTTCAATAATTGCAATATTCTGTTATTACAACGTACTAGAATGGTTTTGTTTTGCCTACAGAGAAAACAAATGGGTAAAATTGGAATTACACTTCTGTCAGTTGGGGCAGTACCTTATCATTACACCAACGAAGATAAAGATGCTGCACAAAGGGCAATCGATTTCATGTTTGGATGGTGAGAAGAGTAATTTATAATATTTTACCATCAATATTGATCAGTTTTACATATACAAATAGATAAATAAGCAATAAATGAGAATATGAGTTAAGAAATTGCTATATACAGTAATATTTTCTAGAGTCCTAGTACTTTTACAATAAAGATACCCTAAAACAGATGTGGAATGGATATAGATTAGGTCCAATTAATCTCACCTAACTTTCCCTTTTTTTCAAAAAAGAAAAGAAACGGAAAGAAAAATTAGGTCCAATTAATGTAAAACTATTGAATTTAATGGTCAATATTTCAGGTTCATGGATCCCATAACAAACGGTGACTATCCAAGCATAATGCGGTCTCTAGTTGGCAGCAGACTTCCAAGGTTTACTGAGATGGAATCTCAACTCTTGAAAGGTTCATTTGACTTCTTGGGATTCAACTATTACACAGCTAACTACGTGCTAAATGATCCGCCAATTCCTGGGTCAAATGCTCATTACAAAACGGATTCTCAGGCTAAATTCACTCGTAAGTAGATCAACACATTTCTTATGCTACTAAATGCCACTGCTGTTGTAAGTAATTCTCTACATAAATAAATAAAAATGTTAGTATAGAACTTCTGAACAATTAATATTGACTTAATTAATATCTCTATTACAGCTTTCCGTGACGGCGTGCCCATTGGAGAACGAGTAAGCCATCTCTTTTAATCTTTGCCTGTTGTAGATAATATTGGACCACAAATAATCTACAAGCCTAATATTTACGATGTAAAATAAAAGCATCATAACTAAGGAGGAAAAATTATCAAATTTATAATATAGTATCATGATTCATATTAAGTCACATAACCCACCTAAATGATTATTTTCCGAGAGGAGTATATTAAATGCCAGTACTCATGAAGAAGTCAAAGGTTTAAAAACATCTTTAAATTAAAGAGGTGAAAATGGAACTTGCTTTAGAGCAAATTTGAAAAGTAGATGCTTCAAATTATGTCAAGAAAATATTTCAAGGGATAAAACAAAATTTGGTAACACTAAGGGCTAGCAATAGGGTTTTCTAGCTACCTAATATTTTGTAATCATTTCATATACGTTTTTAATTATTTTTTTATCTCACATATATTTTACCAAAAAATTGTTACATTATCTTTATAAATAATAACTGTCCAAACAAGGTTATTTTTTTTTTATCCATGTATCCCTATGATCATTTGACAAGCAAAATTATAATACGTGTATAGTTAAGTGTATAATGGAACATCTGGATTACATACGAAACAAATATAACAATCCCCTTGTTATCATAACAGAGAATGGTATGTTTGAATTAATCTTTGATTAGATGCATTATTGAATGAATTGTCCTAGATATATAATTATTTGATTTCTTAATTCTCAAGATGAGCTGCATATCTGTGAGAAGTCAATGAAAGATCGATGTTATTTGGACCCACATAAGTTCTTTATGGAAAAAGTTTGATATAATTCATATGTTAAATATATACTGAAGAAATGATACTGATAGTGACTAGAATATTTGATTTAGGGCTTCTGCAGCATCTGCTTATGCTTACATTATGCCCCTTAACAATAATTATTACAGTTATAAATCCTGATTTTCAACAATTAGTAAAATCTCAATTACCTAATTAACCCTATGGCTGAAGATGGAAATCAACCTTGACCTATCATATTTTGCAGGGTGTGATGAATTCAATGTAAAGGACTTGTCCTACTGGGTAGCTTTTTTCGACCACAAAAGGATGTCTTATCATTACGAGCATCTGCAATTTGTGAAGAAAGCAATTGAGTAAGAGTATTCGCTTCAACATATTCTTTCGTACAATAAACTTTTGGCTTCCTTGAAATTCAGTATTTTTTCTAATAAAAATTTCAAGTTTAGGTGTCTCTTTGATTGGGCTAAAAATATTATATTTTTCAAGAAAATATTTTCTTGAATTTTTCTTAGCGTCAAACATTGAATAATATTTTCTTGTGTAAAATATTTTTCAATTTTCGTTCTTCTAACTAAAAATAACTTACGGAATTACTAAGTGTAAGTTATTTTCCAAATAGTCAAAAAGTGATATCAAATCTTAAATATCTACATTTATAATTTCGATTACTAAACTTATTTTTTCAATTATTGTCCATTCATTTTCTCTTCATTCTGAATCCCATAGTGCTATAGCTCATTAGGCATAATTTATAACTATATTATCTGACATATAAATTAATTTTAAACAATATCAATATTTTGTTGACCACAATTACTTGTAAAATATTTATTGCAATTTTTTTTAATACATATTGATAAAATAAAAGATGCAAAAATATTAAAAAGTTATGTTTCAAACTATTTTTATTTTGTCATCCAAACATCGAAAAATTATATTGAAAATAGATTTTTTCATGTAAAATATTTTTTTCAAATAGAAAATTTTTTTCATAAGGAGAACATTTTACATCCAACCAAACAGACCTTAGGTTTCAGTTTTCAAATAATAGAAAAATAGACAACCCATGAAGCCACAAAATAATATTTTTTTTCTAAGTTCTAAATTCTCCAATACAAGTACTTTCTTTAGATACTTATATTTAGTAAATAGATTAATACGACATTTCAAGGTTTTCCATTTTATTTTATGGGGGAAAAATATACAATTGGAAATTTCTTATATTATTAATTTGTGTTTAATGTAGCAAGGGAATAAATATCCAAGGTTATTATATCTGGTCACTAATGGACAATTTAATGAATGGAGTTCAGGATTTCGAACTCGTTTTGGGATGAATTTCATTGACTTCAAAAACGATTTAAAAAGGTATCCAAAGTTGTCATCTGCATGGTACAAATTCCTCCTCCAAAAGGACGATGAACCTAAAGCTTAATGATGTGGAAATCTCTTTCCGAACTTCCGAGTGGTGTTCATTTGCTAATAATTATTGTGTGCTTTTACGTATTAATTACTTGCGACGTGTATTACTCGTCAGAGTAATATGTGGAATTTGTAATGTGTTTTTCTTGCTTTGTTTGAGTGTGATGCTATATGTTGTTTGTACTGCCCAGACTGCACGATGTGCAATATAATAAATAAAAGTTCGTTTTCATAAAATTGATGTGCTCTTTTGCTTGCATGATTTAGTTTTCCTTTTAAGGAAGTTTCAATTCACAAGCATGGCAAAATTATTTATCCTATAACTTGTATTTTTTTCCCATGCATTTTCTCAAGAATATATATTTATATCCAATACTTTTCTAAATACAATTAAATTGCAGCAAGGTTGAAGAAACATATACTCAATTAAAATTGAGTAAGTGTTAGGATAAATCACCTAAATATTCCTACAACTTTTTTATTAATTAAAATCGAAATGGTATCTCAACCTCAATTTTAATTGATTTAGTCAAAAAATAAATTAAGTAAATACCCAAATTGCAAGAATTAAGTTGGAATGAAAAAAAAAAAAAAAAGGTTTGCCAACATGAATTAAGTAAAGGGTTAATTACACTTTATCACCTGAACTCACACCCTATTTGTCTTCTAAACCTAAATAATATACACTTTATCCTCTATGAAAGATTCCCTCCAAACACATCCTAATAAGAGTCCAGTAGGTAAGTAACTTACTAGAGAAGGAGATGAGCAATGGTTTCGTATACGGGTGTTATTGCAAGAATAATTTACATCCAGCTAGAATAATTTTGCTCGACTGAACAAAAATGTTCCCATCAATCAAAAAGCTCCAATCTAGTCTTGTTTTTCTCTCCCATCGCAACATCAGCTAGATTAGGAGATCCTAATTTCCTTTCCTTTCAAAACAATTAAAGTTTGTAAAGGAGAGGTCCCAAAGAAGCTAAAATGAAAAAATAATTTACTAATCTCATTTTTACTAAATTAAATGAAATTAACAAAAAAAAAATGTCTTTTATTCTTTTAAGATGGTTGTGAGGTTAAATGATTTTCCTTTTTTGAATGGATTTATGGAATAATGTGACTAGGGCACTCTAAATGGGAGTTTCAAGGTGTAATACACTCTTGCTTCTTACTTTGTAAATAGCAATTGGTATTTTTTGAGTTACGCTTTCCATCCCTCTAAAAAGTAAAAATCTCAATTTTCCCCTTTTCATCTTTTCAAATAATTAGGCAACGATTTTTTTTTCTTTAATTTTGAATTTTTTGGATCAATTTTTTTTAATAAAGAATTTGTTATTTTGTGATTTTTAATCTGGGTTTTGCATTTGAGTTTTTGGGTTATTTTTGTGCATGTGTATCAGGCTAATCTAAGTTTTCTGAGCAAATTCTTTACCTCAATTTTTTAAGAAAATCTTCTTTGTTCGTGTTTTCTTTCTTTTTTTTTTTTTTCTTTGCTTTTGTTCTTCTCATTAACAATAGATATAAAGAACCAACTACCATCCAACTTTTGGTAGTCCTACCCCAATTCCCATGAAAAAATTAGGAACATGATAGACAAATGACGTGTTGTTGTTAGGATAATTTTGTAATTTTAACCATTAGGGCAATATGCTAGGTGGTTGAGATATTTCCCCCTTTCTTTTGTTGTGTGCCACTCGATCGACCCCATCTGCCTTTCTCTCTTCTCTTCTTTTTCCTCTTCTCCTCTTCTCATCTTCTTCTCGTCATCTGCTCTGCATCGCGCTGGTATCCTCAATTTCTCTAGTACTTTCTCTTCTTTTCTTCTCTTCTCTTCTCTACTTCTCTCTCAAGAGACCTTTTTTCTTTCTTTTTCTTTCCAAATCTTGATAGATCTGCAGATCTGAAATTAAACTTGATATTTTTTTTAAAATATTTTCGTAGCCTAATAGTATTTTTGTATTTATAGACATTTTCTTCTTTTTTTTCCCTTTTTATTATCTAATCTAATTTCACGCTCTTACCCTGTGAAACCCAGTATTTTAATAGCCTTGTTCTTTCATTTTAACTGGTTTAAAATGTTCTTATCACATCTATTTGTAGTATAAGAGACTTCAACTTATTCGTTCTTCAATTCGGCAAATTTTTCGATTTACGCGATTTCGGTACCGGCGGGTAAATGGGTCAAAAGTTAGACAAAGTGTAATTAGTGCATTGTGGTGTGTGAGTGTTGTATGATGGCTGATTTATAATGTTAATTTAGTAGCAAAAATTAGTTTTTGGGTTAAATAGTCAACTTGGAGACTATTTGGTCAATGGGGTACTATTTGGTCAACCTTGGAAATCCTTTTTAAGTCTTCTTCTTGTTGTTCTTCCTCATTTCTTCCTAGCAGCAGCAGCCGAACTCTCTTCTCCATTTTCCCCCCAAAAATTTTCTTGGTTTTCATAGTAGAAATCACTTGGAAGGTAAGATTTTATGTTTTTTAGCATTTATGGCTTATGGGCTTTATGATTTAAGCTTTAATTTCAAGTTTTGTAGGATTATTTATGGCTGAGAAAACCCTCTTTGCAGCCTTATAAGTTGTGATTTATGTATGTTATGGGTTGTTTTTAGTGTTTATGGAGGTTGGGAAGTGATTGGGGTTGATTTTTAACAACTTTCCATTGTTAGATTACAAATTTTAAGATTTTGAGTTAGGGTTTTGTCTTCCATATGTGCCCTAGAATGTTTTGCTATGAATGCTTATGTCTATGCTTTTAATGATGTTTTAAGAGTGTTTTAAGGTTAGTTTGGATAGGAATTGAGACTTGAAACCACCTGTCTCTTATACACATCTAGATGTGTATAAGAGACAGTTTGGCGCAATTCCTAGGATAATTTGAATAATTGGTTATGTTTGAAGGCTCTTTAATGATCTTTTGATGGTTTTAGGTGTTTTCCTTGGTAGTGGGACCATGCTATTGATATAGTCCCGGCTATTGCTCCTGAATCTTTCCATTTATGCATTGGTTGATTGAATATGTTGTAGATTGAGTTGGGTTGTAACCAAGGTCCCTTGAATACCTTGGAATTGGATTTTTGTTGGTTGAATATGTTGTTTTGAGTTGGGTTGTAACCAAGGTCCCTTGAATACCTTGGAATTGGATTTTGTTGGTAGCTAGTACTGTAGGTCATACTGTGGCTAGTACTGTAGGTCATACTGTTGAGCCTAAAAGATACTCATGCTATTTTATTATATTCTGGATTGAAACTGTACTTGGATTTGTTCGCTATGCTTTAGCATACTATGTTTTGAAATGATTGGATCTTTTTGACTATGTTTTGGACATGCCTGACGTTTAAATGGCATGATACATTTTAGAAACTACTTATGATTATGGTTTATTGACTTTTAAATGGCATGAGACATTTTAGAAACTGCTTCATAACTATGGTTTTCACAAATGTTATTATCTTTATGTTTTCTTTTTATCGCAATGCTTGGCCCCATTTGAAGAGCTTTTATGGTATCCACTGAGCTAGTTATGCTCACCCCACGTGACTTATAATTTTTCAGATTAGGTGCTCATTTTTGGATTCAACAAACTTAACCGCAATGTAATTGAACCATCAGCCTTAGTTGATAATCATTTACATGCCATCAAATCTAATTTGAACAAAAGAGAAGCTTGGTAGTGTATTAGATAAGTTTTGTATTGATGAACTTTATTTTTGTTGTAGCATCTTTTGTACTAAGAAGAAATTTTGTAATCTCGTATTCTTGTGTAAATGAAATATTTGGTTTTATAGTTAAGAAATGGCTTGATGGTTCAATTACATTGCGGTTAAGTTTGTTGCTCTTTTCGTTTGTGCCTTGCGGTTTGGTCCGGTGTACCATTAGCGCGGCGTGTTACGGTCCCATTTTTGGGGCGTGACATACCCAATTTTCGTCCCCTTTTCTGTTATTTGTTTACTTATTATTTGTTTTTTGGCATGTTGTTATAGAAGCAAAGATGAAGATTTTCAAGGGCTTCCCTTTTTTAAATGTATTTAAATTTTTTTATGTTTATTTTTAATTCTTCTTTATAAGTGTTGATTTTTTTATTTTTTATTTTTTTTTGTATGGAATATAACATTGCATTCCATGAAAACTGAGATTCAGTGAGTCGTTTCTAAAATTTGTCCAGGATTGTCAGCAATTTTTTTATTATTATTTACTTTTATTTTTTACGATTTCTTTTGATTTCTTCCCTCTCTTGATTTTGTGCAGATATTTTTGTAGTGGCAGCTCCATGTTTCAAGAAAAATTCATTTTGTCAATTTTTTTGTCAGTCACTAATTATTTGTTCGCATCTTTGTGCAATTATCGTTTCCCTTTTCCGTTCAAAAATTTTTCCTTTATTTTTTGAGGTAAAAGAAGAATAATCTATTAAATTGTCTTATGTTTGTTAACTAACATATTTAGCTATTTTGTTCTTCTCTATCTTATATTAACTAGATTTTAGGGTACTAATCTGCACTAATCTATTTATATTTGATTAATAGAGATCATTCAGTCCTTATGTATCTAAAAGCCTCAAATAAATGTTATGATGACTGTGTATGAAATTTTATCAAACACAGTAAATGACTTTGAAACTAGGTTGATAATAAGTTAATACTAAGTGTTTTCATGTCAATGTTCTTTAATCTAATCTACTTAGCAGCATCAATTTGGATGATAATATGATACACAATTATGTGTATTCCCAAGAATTATAATACTAATGGTTGTTGATCTTTATATATATAAATCTTTTAGTTTTTTTTCTCTTTTCCTTGATTTTGTGGTTAAGAAATGGCTTGTTACTTTTTAGTGTCAAAGCACATTCAGAGGTAATATATATTTTTTGTTTGTCATGCATAAATGCTAACTGATTGGTTCTTATAATCTTTTTGTACTATTTCTCCAATTTTTCTTTACATGAAGATAAAAGAATTTTTATCCATTTATTTGTTGCTAAAATTTTCTATCCCTTGCACGGAAATTTAAAATATATGTTTATATTATGAAGTTTTCCACAATATGAAAAAAAAGTGAATGATCTTGCAATATAATTTTAAAAAGTTTCTTTTGATATTATGTGGTTTTGTTACATCAACTCAAAATGTTAATTCCCCCCCTCCCCTTTTTTTACTTGCTGATTTTTTCTTTTTCTTTTTTTTCATTATCAGAGACAGGTAACAAAGAAAAATATTGGTCTGAATGTTCTGGTTATCTTTTTGGATTCCAAAATAGTGAAATTAAGGTACGTGATCATAACCTTTCTTTCTATACACATCTATTAATTTTTCAATTTTCATTATTTTCGGAGACTTCTTTTTGTATTTTTATGATGATTAATAAAATCTATTCAACCTTAAATGTGAAATATATGACT
Source organism: Cinchona pubescens (assembly GCA_025175665.1). Classification (NCBI taxonomy): domain Eukaryota; kingdom Viridiplantae; phylum Streptophyta; class Magnoliopsida; order Gentianales; family Rubiaceae; genus Cinchona; species Cinchona pubescens. The sequence continues at coordinate 88,536 of JANKKI010000419.1, forward strand.
ACTTAGTGCATTTGTTCTTGTTCTTGGTTGCTTATAATATGGTAATAATAACATATTTTTTATGCCGCAAACTGTTTTGAGAGGTGTTTGAGCTTGAGTCTTGATTTTTGACCTTTCTTTATTCTAAGTTAAAAAATGACTAATTTTTAGAGCCTACCCTTTTGGTGCTCTAAAATAGCTTTTGGCTTTTCAAAATTTTTAAAAAGAACATGATTTCGATTTCTTTCCACAACTTTTTATAGTAACTACTAGGTTGGTAACTCTGCTTTGCCTTATAAGAGCTAAGAAGGTAGGTGTCATTGACAGTTTGATTTTATTTGAGTTTGGATTTTTGACAGTGTGTACATCTAAATTTTCAGTACTCTTTTGTTTGTAATCATTTATCGGATATCATCTCCCATGATGAGGAAAAGAATGAATGCTTGATTAAATAATCATTTATTGGAAAGAATGAGTGCTTGATTAAACTTTAGATAGATTTACTTCTACACTTCTGAGTTCATTTATTGGATACTCATTCTTTCCCATGATGAGGGAAAGAATGAGTGCTTGATTAAAGTTTAGATAGATTTACTTCTACACTTCTGAGTTGATATTTAGAGTGAATTAGTGCAATTAGTTGACTTCTTGTCTAAGCATTTTGCTAATGTAATAGGATATTTTGATTTTTCCTTTGCTTGTGATTATGCATTGGAGTTATTTAAATATAATATTTGGATGTTTAGGTAGTTGTCAAGTTTATTTTTTTCTGTTGAACTTTTTATTTAAAAAGTTATTGAATGCAATTGGCATACTACTATTAAATATTGATGCTTCTTTTGAATTGCTTCACTGAAGGTAAGGAATTTGTACCAGTACAACTCACATTCTTGTTTAATAGTAATGATAAACTATTAGGGGTTCTTTTCTTAGGCTAATTACAAAAAGTTATTGAATTGAACAACACTAAAACTAGGATTAAAGAGACATTCACATGCATAAGTTGAAAAACAAAGCACCTTTTAGGTTCTCTTTAAACTTCACCATAGAATATATAACATTTGACAACCACTTAAAATTCACAATAGATTATATAACTTTTGACATTCATAATCAATTTACAAAATTCTATTCAGTCATTTAAATTCAAGAACTATGCAAAGTCTCAAAAGTTCCTTTTAGAATGGTTTTCAACATATATTAGATATTGAACAGGTAAGACTGTATTGAGGGAATAAATAACAGAGACGAATCACCTAAAATAAACATGATTACCACCTAATATCAGTTACAGTTCCCTTAATTTGTTTTACATTAACTATCTGTTGATTGAGTCTGTTATCATAGAATAATCATATCACTACTTGGAATACTGATTTCAATAATGCAATTAGATAACAAATTTGTGTAAACCATATTCCTCTTTTCTTATGGGAAATTATCAATTTTTTTTTTCTATAGTTCTGTTGCTCAACAAATACGGGTGAAGCTGTAGGTTCCTAAAGTGATAAGTGGAGGCAACTTTGATTCTAATCTATCATAGTAAATCCTAAAATTTAGACAAGCATATAATTTCACCCTGTGTGTAACATCCAATTTGCTTTGATTTTTTTTTCTAGACTAATATTTGTTTTGAAGTAATTAAGAGCCTAGCAACATTTTTAGTAATGATATGATATTTGGAAACTGTATAATGTTATTATCTCCTTATTAAATGCCAAATTTAATAATTTATTGAATAGTTATTCTTCTATGTTTGGGAGAAAGAGAGGAGTAAAGTTGGATTCCACTTTCTGTTAAGAGCAGCCTGTACTTCTTCTCATTTTTTTTTCTTTTGGTATTTGTTAATTTTTTTGAGTCAAGTATTTTTCCATAAAATAATTGTAGTGGATCAAACTGATTGGTTAGAGACGGTAGAGCATTGATATTGCACATTTAAAGTTGAAAGTGCTAGTAAAGACTTCACAAGTTGAGTAGGAAGTATAATTTTCATTATGGAATTGTCTTATTTGACAGTTTTCAAGAATGTGCATTTAAATATGAGACAGAAGTCTTATGTTGGGAAAAATCAAAACATCTCAATTGAGAAATGAACATGTGGTGCTGACATTTGTCCATGTGATTAGTAGACAAAATTTTCCCCTAAATGTCTTCTTCTTGGCATTAGTTGTATTAGATGTTTCTAATAGCTATATCCTTTCTATAATAAAATTGGTAATACAACATAATTTTTCATACTAACTGTTCAAATACTATGTGTCTATATTCTTAGGTTGTAATCTTTGGTTCTTGATATATATATATATATATATATATAGACGTTATTGTTCTACTTGTAAATTCATGCTTAATTTGGCTAAATGATTGTATACTCTTTAATTTTTAAATATTGACTAGCAGACTATGAAAATCAGTAGCTTATAGCTTATGATTATAGTGAGAGTGTTGCAATTGTCAGGTGGCAAAAAAGTTTTTTGCCAAATATGATACTGACTATGGAATCTGTTTTATCACTAATTAGTAGATATGATATCCAACTTGAATTATTTTTTATTTTATTTTTAATTCTCTTCGTACAACCTGTTTTTTAACTAAGAAGTAGTACCGTCACTATTAGAAAAAAGTCTTTTAGCAATAGGATTTAGCAATGAAAAAAATCTGTTGCTATTTACAACGGAAATAGCAACCGATTTTGATTAAAAAACAATTCCAAAATCATTTGCAATGTAAACTCGGATTAGATAACTTTAAAATTTTTTTTAAAAAAAATACTAATAACTTTCCAACATCAGGCAATAAATTTGCAACGGATATCCCTTGCTACTATTTTGAGAAACAAAAAATTATTGTTATATTGGCAGCACACAGTAGCAATTGATATTTCAGTTGCTATATTATAAAATATATATATAACACCTTATGAGACCTCAATCCCCAAATCAATCAAAAACCCATCATCCTCCGTCAACCCTTCCACCACAGGCGTACTACTTCAACTCCATTGGCGACCATCATCCACCAGCCTTCTCCTCCCTCAACCACCATCCACCAACCTCACCTCCTCCTCTCTCTCCTTCAATCATTTAAACTCTACGTCCCTTTCCCTATCCCCTTCAATTGGCTCTCCCATACCCCGTTCTTTCCTATTTTTTGATTACTTTAGGGCCCAACCGTATATCTTCCCAAAACTCCATTTTCGATTTCGCTTTTCTTGATTCACAGCCATATAGAGATTTTTTATCTTATCCCTCTGTTGCATAGGTTTTTTGCTTACGTCGGGTAACTTCTCTTTCTCTATTATCTCGTTATTAAATGTAATAGATATTGATAGATTCAAAAATTACGCAGCGAAACACAAACCTGAATTACGCAGCGAAACACAAACGTGAAGGAGTTAAAATAATTACTCAATTAAGATAGCCAAGAACTTTTATAAGTAAGCCATAAGGCTTTGACGCACAAGACTGAAATTATATAAAGGATTGGATTAACACATTTTGTGGGAGGATAAACAAATTATTTAATTGACTTTTCAATACGATTTTCCTCTATTGAAATAACTAGGTACAATGCCTTTAAATAGGTACAAACTAATCTAAATCCTTAAGAGATTCGACCAATGCAATTTCGTAAAACCAAATAAACTAGGAAATAAATCCCTTACAAATTCAACTACTAAATATAATATAATTAAAATTTCCAAATCCTAATTAAGCTTGGTTTATATGCCAACATTGCCTCCCTTAAACCAAGCCTTCATTAAAATCCGGTCCGACACCATCACGAGCTACAATCTTCATGAAGACTTTCGGTCGCTGTACGGAGCATGGGTAACCCCAACTTATAGTTGGTCTTCATCTTTATCTTCACACGTGGTAGTGGACAGATCTTGTACTTTGCATATAATTTGATGGCTAACTCTTCTCAATCAAAGAATTGATTCATACTTAATCACAATTGAAGACGCCAACATTTTGTTTCACACAATAATCCTCTAAATTATTTCCAAAAACTAAGAAATCATATTCTTCTTTTTGATAATTTGAACCACCAAATTTTTCAGTACCACAATTTTCAATTAATTCGTCCACTGCACCATAATCTTGAACAATAATTTCTAAACCATCTTTTTCTTCAAATAATTCATCAATCCCAAGAAAAATAATATCATCTACAACATTAGTTTTCTCAATAATATTTTCAAAAACATCAATGGTGTCTTTTTCAAATCCCTTCTCTTCTTTCTCAATCAAATCACAAATTTCTGTCTCATCCTCATCCAATTCAACAATTTATTCTTTTTCATGGACAGAAAGTCATCATCCTTAATCAACCCAAATAATGAATGCAAATCAAAATTTTCAACCTCATAAAAATTTTCTCAAATTATGCCATCATTGACATACATATCTTTTTCAAAATCAACTTGCCATTCCAACTCAAATTTAGATTTGCAATCACAATCATCATCGGCAAATTCCATTAATATATAAAATAATTCTGACCAAAAAAATTCAGGTGATTGAGCATTAACAACAACCCTTTTGAAAAATTTTCTGACCATTGATTTACGCATAATTTTAAAAAACAATTTTGCCTTCCTCTTCATAATTTCTTTTGGCAAAGGGTTAGATAATCTCAATTCTATGGCATCACCTAAACCACATTTTTTCAAATATTCTTCCATGATGTTTGCCCACTCAAATCTTTCTTCACTACCCATAAATATGTGCAAAATCTCAAAATTTTCACCATTAATAAATTCTCTACCCGTCTTGACAATTCAAATAACAAATTTACATACCTTGAAATTTTTTTGAGACGTTCTTGAATTTCTTGACCTACCTTGCTCCTCAACTGTAAATTTGACACGACCTTTTTCTCATGATCGTTGTCCAACACCAACAATAATTTAACACGACAAGATCTCTATTTTTCGATCACTGTCCCAATTAGGGTCAATTTCGTTATACCCTAATTGTCAAACGAGTACTCTAAGACCAATCTCTTGTGATCCAATTTCAAAAATCGAGTACTCTACCAAAATCTTCACGTCCAAGACCGCAGCCTAGGACTCTTCTTTTTCTCCAATTTTTGACAAACGCCCCAAGATCAAACTCTTGAACCTAGAGCTCTGATACCAATTTGATAGAGTCAAAAATTACGCAGTGGAACACAAACCTGATACTACTTTAAAGGAGTTAAAATAATTACTCAATTAAGATAGCCAAGAACTTTTAGAAGTAAGCCATAAGGCTTTCACGCACAAGACTGAAATTATATGAAGGATTGGAGGAACAAAATTTTTTGGGAGGATAAACAAATTTTATTTAATTAACTTTTCAATACAAATTTCCTCTATTGAAATAACTAGGCACAATGCCTTTAAATAGGTACAAACTAATCTAAATCCTTGAGGGATTCAACTAACGCAATTTTCTAATACCAAATAACAGAGGGAATAAATCCCTTACAAATCCAACTACTAAATATAATATAATTAAAATTTCCAAATCTTAATTAAGCTTGGTTTATATGCCAAAAGATATGATTGAACGTAGTAAAAATGATCTAGTTTTGTTTTAACCCTTCTTCTAATTGCTTCAGATTTTGTTGAGGGGGTAATGAGGTGAATCTACTGAGAGATCTTTATTTAATTTGCTAAAGCTTCTATCTTTGGGTAATAATTTAAGATCACTCTGCAGGTTTTAATTAGTTTTTGTAGTTTCAATCAAAAAATTTGAACTTGAACTTTTTGCCATCTGGGCTCAAGTTTGGATTTTTTTTTTCTTTAAAGTTGATAGTTTAATGTTCAAAATATTTTCTCTGTCTTTAAATTTGCATTTTTTTTTTTTTTTTGCTCAAATAGGACTAATGAATTCAACAACTATAGTGTAGGAATGGATATTTTTCTGGAATTTTTCATTAAGGAGGAGATAGATAGACATTGAAGAACTTGTGACCTTGGGACAAATTGATATATGTATTCATAGCCAAATTTTGATCCTTTGCAACCACTATTAGCATACGATACTATCCAGAGAAAGGAGTTATCCGGTTATCGTTTGGGAGTTTTTGTCCTTTTATTGTGTATGTGTTTCATGATTTTTGTTTTTGGTTTTAGTTTGAAATTCTTGTGGAGTGTAACGATGTAGTTGATGTTTGATTGGGTTTGATAATCTTTGGTCTTAATTTGGCTAGTTTTCTGAATTTATTTGTTTGAAATAAGATAATTTTTTATGCTTGTTTCTTCACATGGGATTTTTCGTTGATTCGGGTCCTTATGGTTGTCTTTCAGGCTTTCTTGGTTGCTTTATTAAATTTCTTTAATGAAAGCAATTAATCGTAGTTAAATCCTATGATTCCATTTGAACTTCTATTAGTGCATTGGTTAAATTTGTCTATGCATTTGAAAATGAGATAGTGAACAAGGAGCCATATTGTCTTATGATTGACATTGGTTAAACTAAATGCTTTTAACAGTTGGAATGAGAATGTATGGTGGTTTATCATTGAAACTAATTTTTCTTGTTTGAATCCCTACTAATTTGTAAGTTTATGGGGTCTTGACTATTTGTTGTTGTTTGCAGGATAAAAAACTATGGATTAAGCCATTCTAGTCATTGTCATATAGATGATATGGATCCAAACAACCACATAGAGAATAACATTATAGTTTGGGCAAATGTTATTGGCAAAGCTCAAATTGTTAATGGCAGAACAATTGTTGGTATAATCTAGTATTACCTTCTAGAGTCAAATTAATTATAAATTTTTATGGGTCAAACTAAGTTGTTCAATTAAATTGCATGGCATCCATCACTTACCCTTTGATCTTGGAGCTTAACAATATATTGAAGCACTATTTGAACAAATCGACCTCTTTGCAACTTTGTAATCAACTTTAATAAATAGGTTCACCTTAAAAAAATTAATAAAAAGTTTTAAGAACATGGAATGTACTTTCTAAAGCTTCAAGAATCAAGGTTATATGAGTTATATATAAAAAGATGTAAACATTTTAACAACTTTACAAGCTAGATTTCAGCAGTGATGTTTGAGATGTTTCTGTAATTTTGATGCCCTTTTTGAGCAATTTAGAGTAAGAATATAAGAATGATTACTTCGTAAGAGTTTTAGTGCTTTGAATCTAGTTTCCATTTGTATAAAGATCGTAGTTATATAAGTTATAGAACTCAAGTTATGATAATTTTGGTAAAAATAGTCAAATCTGAAATTCTACAATTGAAACTTTAATGTTTTTGTCTTTAAAACCAATTCTAAGCAAATTAGAGCGGATTTGACAATATATTCTTCATAAGAGTTTTAGATTTTTGAATCAATGTTTGCAATGGTGATAAAGTATCATATTTCGACTAGTGTCATAAAATGATATAATGGTATAAAATATGTAGTATTTCGACTTATCGTATTTCGTAGGTTTTTCTTCAATTCTTTAGTCCCGTAGTTGTTATTTTCCCTATTTATTTGTTATTGGTTTTTTTTTTTTTTTTTACTGTTTAACTTTTGGCTTGGATTTTCACATTTATCCAGTAGGTTTGGAAAAGTTATCCACTTTGTTTGAGGTTGAATCAATCTTTGGTCTGGTAATTTAACTTTAACTTGCTTTATTTTCAATCATTCAATTAATCTCTGATATGCATCATTGTTGATTGAATGTTTATATAGCATTTAATGTGGATTGAAGAATACCATTTATGTATTTCTTTTCTAATTCTTTTTCTATTTTTTTTGGGTTTGTCCTTTTGTTTGTGGGTATATTAGCTGTAGTTTGGAAAGAACAATAGAAAACTTAAAGTGTGAATATGTTTACATATGTGTGCCTTTTCAATTTTCCATGTGCTTCCTAGTAATACATGAATAAATTGATACACACGCATGCACGCAGACTCTCACAGATGCGTGGAAATATAAAGATATAGTTGACACTTACAATTTGTTTTCTGAAAAGAAATGCCACTACATTACTTAAGTTGGGATTTTGGAACTCTAGGAATAAAATAAAGAAGGTGAAGTTATCATGATTTATGCGCTTAAATAGAATATTGCAACTCACAATTTCAATGATGAAATCACCTTGGTATCTGTTTATTTTTTATTTTTTATTTTTTTTTTGTATTATGGTAACCTTATAGTCGAGCACTGTTTTGGAGGCCAAGTGATTATTCTAACATTTGTGACTTATCAAAACTATCATTTTTGTATATCAATGGCGTATTTCTGTCTTCGGACGATAAGATTTAGTACATAACTCGTGTTTTTGTGTGTTTACACTGAAGTTGAGTACTGCTCTCGACCATGCAAGTTTGTACTTATTTCATCAAAACTTCTTTTGTTAGCGGTTAATACTCTATGACTTGTGCTTTTTTAATAAGGCTTGATGACAAAAAAGGAAAAAGAATAGACAAAAGCTCAAGAAATTCAGTTTGCGACGGCCTAAAAATTGTGAGATGCCCATATGATTGAATTTTGCTTATGTTTATTTTTCGTTGTATATACTCTATAGCTAAGTTTTATGTCCATAGTTAATTTCTCAGTTTGGCAAACTAATTTAATTTACACACTTTTGATATTGTTATTATTTTAGCATTGTATTTTAGTTGTCTAAATATATTTACGTTAATTCTTCAGTTTCCTTTTTTTTGTGTGTACTTTTAGTTTTAGTAGTTTATTGACCTCTATATAAAATGTTCTTGTAGGGATGCGAGTCTTCTTGTAGTTTTATTATGCAATATCGCTGAACATTTGTGCAAAGGTAGCTATTTGGATCATTGTATCCGTGATTTTTCTACTCTTTCAAATGACTTTGGAATCTGCAAATAACTCTAGTATACTAGAGTTATTCTACTCTAGCCCAATTGTAGCATTTTGATAGTATAAATCTCGAATTTTGACTAATTAATTGTAGGTTTAAGTTAATTTCTTTCATATGCATTTATATTTTTGTTCTTGTTAAATACATTAAGCTATTAAAAATTTAGCTTAATTATGTTAATTTTGTGCATCATCAAATTTAGTAGTTCGAAGCTGGATTAAACAAGCTCGAAGGGACCAAAGTGCAATTATCAAAGAAAAGAGATAGTTGTTGGGAAGAGAGTCCAGGTCGTGATCTAGAATCTCCATATCACGATTTGGACTCGAAAAATCAATTAAAAGATTAGCGAGTCGAGATCGCAATCTCAATTCCCAGATCGCGATCTTGACTCGCTGTTGGTTAAGTAATAAGGGCAAATTTGTAATAGTCCAAGAACCAGTTTCTGATTTTGCCTTGTTCTATTAAGCTACTTTTATAAATTGGTAATGGGAAATTAGAAGTAGGATTAGAATTAGATAGTTAGCAAGTGGTAGGATAATTTCGGATATCTTGAACCTCAACCTTCTTCTTTAATAGAAATTTCTCTTTAATTGTCTCTTAGATCTACTTTTCATTTCTTAGCAAATTTAAATTTTGATTATATAGTTGTAGTGGGTTAATCTTTAGTTTCAATAAGATATAATTTTTACTTTGTTTCTATTTTAAATTAGTAAAATTTCTTTGCTTGCAAAGAGGGTTCTTAGAAAAATTAGCCTTTTTGTTAAATTCTTGCTTTTTAGTTAAGAATTCTCCATTTCTTGCATTAAGTTCTAAATACTTTTTAGTGGGCTTTCTTTATTTTTACCAATAATTCAAAATATTAAAATTTTAAGTTTAACACTTTCAACTTCTAGTTTAGAATTAGTAAACTTCTAGTTATGCAATGTCTTTTTGTAGTGTTTTTATTGGGTTAATTTACTTACTCTTTAATTTTAGTTCTACTTCAATTAGTTTATATTAGAATTAAGTGTTTTCTGTACTTGCTTTTACTAGAATAGATTAAGTAGTTTCTAAATTTCATAATTAGCTTAAAATTAGGTTTTAATTGGTTGCATTGAATTATGATTTTGAGTAGAGTAATTTTACCATCCATTATTTGATCTTGCTTAACTATACGAATACCTCTAAAACTTGGTAATTGCGTTCTAACAATCCTTGTGGGAACGATACCCACTCATTCTATACTACTACCAACTCCGTATACTTGCGAAAGTAAGGTAGAGTATAGTGATTTTATGCGATTTCTTATTACTTGTTTGCTTTAAATTGATCTCTACCTAAGGGTTAGACAAATTTTTGGCGTCATTGCTGCATTGATTGTCCTTGAATTTGGCAATAAGTGCTATACTGGTTGCGTAGATTAAGCAAATTTAAATTGAAATTTAGTTGTTAATTTTGTGTATTTTATGTCTTTTGGATATATTGTGGAATTAACTTGAAATTTCAATTTATTATTTGCCTTGGTTGTGTTGTAGTGCATGGTATGAGGTGATCAAGGGCCATTCATTTGATTAGAGACAAGGAAAAGAAAAGAGGGCTAAATGAAATCCAGAGGTTTAGAAGAGTACAACAAGAACAAGAAAGGATTGAAATGACAAATGCTAGTGCTTATCAAAGGAATTTGAACATGAAAAATGAAAAAGAAGAGGTTGTTGGAAATAATGGGATAGATAGTGGTTATGGGAATGAAAATGGCATGAATAGGAATGGAAAGCCATTAAGGGAATATGTCTTGCCGAATTTTGACGGAGCGAATTTGAGTATTGCACGGATGCCTGTGCAAGCTAACAACTTCAAAATTAAGCCCGTCTTAATCCAAATACTCCAACCTCATGCCATGTTTGAGGGTAGTCCCAATGAAGATCCCTATACACACCTCATGAATTTTGAAGAAGGTTTGGACACGTTCAAGTTTAATGGAGTACATTGGGATTGTGTGCAAATGAGGATGTTTCCATTCTCTCTTTGGGATAGGGCAAAGTCATGGATACAATCCCATGCCCAAGGAATATTTACTGACTTGGAATCAACTTGCTCAAGAGTTCTTGGCACAGCATTTTTCACCCACAAGAACTGCCAAATTGAGGAATGAAATCACCTCCTTTAAGCAAGACGTTGGTGAAAGCTTGGGAGAAGCTTGAGAGCGATTCAAGGAGTTGCCAAGGAAATGTCCTCATCAAGTGATTCCTTTGTGGTTTCAAATCCAAACATTTTATAATGATTTGATTGAAGAGACCAAATCCATAGTGGATGCATCCACCTATGGGTCCATCTCATACAAGACTTCGGAAGAAGCTCAAGAGTTGCTTCATAAGATGGCATACAATCATTATTATCATGGACCGATGACCTCACCGGTGACTCAACAGCAAGCCAATCAAGCCAATGCCAATAGTGGAGTGTTGAATTTGAACATTCAAGATGCTCTTTTGGCACAACAAAGCACGTTTATGAGTGTAATGAATAACGTTGCAAAGGCGTTGGAGAACTTGGGGAAACCAAGTAGTGTAAATGCCATGTCTTAGGTTATTCTTCTACAACCCAACCAAGCATGATATGTGATATTTGTGGAAGCGGTTATGCAAATGGACAATGTGAGATGCCATATGGGTTCAATGAGCAATTCAATTATGTGTCTAATCAATCATTATTTCTTGGGAACCCATCCGGAGCTTATGGTAACACATATAATCCTTCTTGGAGAAACCAATCTAATTTTCATGGAGCAACTCTAACAATTAATCCAATCCTCCCTACTAATTAAATCCCCTACCTCAAAATGTCCAACACACTCAAGGTTCAAGTTCATTACCTATATCTTGTTAACCGCCACATCAAAGAAATTTTCAACTCAACTCAAATCAATCTTTTTCTAATCCTTCATTTGAAAACCAACAATCAAGGCCTCAATTTCAATATGCCAACTCTCCCTAACCTATTTATCATGACCATTATGTTCCAAGAGAGAATGTGGGAGAAGATGGTTGGAAAAGAGAAGCTAAGTTCTTGAGAAGAGAATTGGATAGGAAAAATGAGGAACACAAGAGAGATTATGAGAACTTGAAGGCATCTACAAGGAATTTGAAAATTCAATTAAGCCAATTGGCGAGATTGATTAATGAGAGGCCTTTAGGGATGCTTCCAAGTGATCCCATTCCAAACCCCAAGGAACAATGTAAGGTCATCACCCTTAGGAGTGGTAAAGAGTTGGAAGAAAGGGTTGGGAGAAGTTTGTTGAAAAGTAGAGAAAAATAAGGAGTTGATGATGAAGAGAAAGAAAAAGGAGAATCTTCAAATGGGCAAGACAAAATGATGAATGAGTCTACTATGCCCACTTTGCAAGGCAATGAAGGCAAGGATTCGAAGCATCATGAACCAAAGCATGTTAATGTGCCATATCCTCAAAAGCTAAGGGATGAAGAAAAGGCAAAGAAGTTCAAGAAGTTTCTTGAGATTTTCAAAAAGTTTGAAATCAACATTCCATTCATGGAGGCACTTGAGAACATACCTACCTATGCCAAATTCATGAAACGGTCAAGTTCTTACTTGAAAAAGGAAGTTGCATGGGAATGAAACCTTATGCTTAACAGATAATTGTATTGCATTCCTTACAAAGAGGTTGCCATCAAAGCTCAAGAACCCCAGATCATTTTCTATACCTTGTGATATTGGGTAACAATTTGGAAGAGTATTGTGTGATTTGGGAGCTTCAATAAATCTCATGCCTTTTGCGGTGTTTAAAAAGTTTAAAGGAGGACAATTGAAGCCAACAATTATCTCATTGCAACTTGTGGACTGGAGCATAATGTTCCCAAAGGGAATTATTGAAGATGTGATAAGTGAAAATTGACAAACTCTACCTTTCGGATGATTTCATTGTGCTTGAAATGGAAGAGGATGAAGAGATATCAATCATTCTTGGGAGACCTTTCCTTGCTACCAGTCGTGCACTTATTGATGTTCAAGAAAGGAAGTTGAAATTCTGGATAAATGATGAAATTGTTACATTTAATGTTTTTAGTTCATTAAAGCTTCCTTCAATATTTTTGAAAATGTCATGAATATAAATATAGTAGATGATCTAATTGATGATTGTTGTAGGAATGCAATGGAGAATTTCTCAATAGGGAAAGAGGTCCTAGAGTCAAATGCTATAAATCAAGATGATGAAGAAGGGATGAAGAATTTGAATCAATTGGAGAATGATAACTTATTGCAAAAGAAGGATGAGGAAAATAACAAAAAAAAAGGTAAAGGGGGTTCTCCGACCAACGAACCCCCCTTTGTGGAGCTTAAACCACTTCCTACTCACTTAATGTATGCATATATTGGTGAAAATGAGACATACCCAGTGATTGTGAATGCATCTTTGACAAGTGAGCAACTTGAAAGATTGATTGTGGTGCTTAAAATGTATACATGCATAAAATTTTGTTGAATGATGAAAATAAACCGGTAAGGCAACCTCAAAGGAGATTGAATCCTACTTTAAAAGAGGTTGTGAGGAAGGAGGTTCTCAAACTTTTGAAAGTTGGTATTATTTACCCTGGAGAGCACATTAGCGATAGTGAGTGGGTTAGTCCTACTCAAGTCATTCCAAAGAAGGGTGGTATTACCGTAATCATAAGTGAAACCAATGAGCTCCTCCCCTCTAGATTGGTTACGGGATGGCAAATGTGCATTGATTTTTGAAAGTTGAATGAAGCCACCCGAAAGGATCATTTTCCTTTACCTTTTATTGATCAAATGTTTGAGAGGTTAGCCGATTTTTCATATTATTGTTTCCTTGATAGTTATCTCCAAATTGTCATTTGTTCAGAAGACCAAGACAAAACAACTTTTACATGCCCATTTGGTACCTTTGCATATAAGAGAATGCCCTTTGGGCTTTGCAATGCACCAAGCATCTTTCAATGTTGTATGTTTTTCATTTATCATGACATGGTTGAAAAGAACATAGAGATCTTCATAGATGATTTTAGTGTATTTGGTTCCTCATTTGATGATTGTCATGCAAATTTGTCCAATGTGTTGAAAAGGTGTGTAGAAACTAATTTGGTTCTCAATTGGGAAAAGTGTCATTTCATGATGACGGAAGGAATTGTTTAGAGTCACAAAGTTTCATCAAAGGGAATAGAAGTTGATAGGGCCAAGGTGGAGGTGATTGAAAAGTTGCCTCCTCCAATTAATGTTAAGGGGGTAAGAAGTTTCTTAGGTCATGCAGACTTTTATAAAAGATTCATTAGGAATTTTTCACATATTGCTAGACCTTTGTGCTTATTACTTCAAAAATATTGTCCTTTTCATTTTCATGATTCTTGTTTGAAAGCATTCAATGAGTTAAAACATGCTCTTGTGATTGTATCGGTCATTGTAGTACCAAATTAGTCTCTTCCGTTTGACTTTATGTGTGATGCTAGTGACAATGCAATAGGTGTCGTTTTATGTCAAAAGGTGAATAAGATGTTGCATGTCATCTACTATGCAAGTAGGATCTTAAATGATGCACAACTTAATTATTCTACAACGGAGAAGGAACTACTTGCTATAGTCATTGGATTTGATAAGTTTAGATTATATTTGATTGGATCAAAGGTAATTGTTCATACCGATCACTCTGTATTAAAATATTTATTTTCTAAACAAAATGCCAAGCCACGTTTATTGAGATGGATACTTTGTTGCAGGAGTTTGACTGGAAGGTGGTTGACAAGAAGGGTGTGGAAAACATGGCAGCCGACCATTTGTGAAGGATTGAAGCATCTAGACTTGTCAATCATGAAGAAAGAGCCATCAATGAAGAATCATCAATTGAGACTTTATTTGAGGTGAAGGAAGTGAGTCCATGGTATGTGAATATTGTGAATTATCTTGTGGCAAGGATAGTACCAAAGATGCTAAATGTCAATGAGAAAAGGAAATTCTTTGCGGAGGTTAAGCATTACTTTTGGGAAGAGCCATATTTGTTCCAAAAGTGCAATGATCAAATCCTTAAAGGATGTATCCCAGAATGTGAACTTACCGATGTGTTGAGACATTGTCATTCATCTCCGGTTGGAGGGCACCAGGATGGAGCTCAACGAACGGCTTTCAAGGTTCTTCAAAGTGGTTTGTATTGGCCAACTATGTTCAAGGATTCCCGAGAATTTGTGCTCAAGTGTGATGAATGTCAAAGGGTGGGAAATATTTCAAGGACAAATGAAATGCCCCTTCATGGCATTGTTGAGTTGAAGGTATTTGATGCATGGGGGGTTGATTTTATGGGACCTTTTCTAATCTCATAGTCCAATAAATACATTTTGGTTGTGGTGGACTATGTGTCAATGTGGGTTGAAACAATTGCCACTCCAACCAATGGGCCAAGGTGGTTACTAAATTCCTTCGCAAGAACATCTTCTCTCGGTTTGGAGTTCCTCGGGCTATCATTAGTGATGGGAGATTTCATTTCAAGAATTCACAATTTGAGCCATTAATGACAAAATATGGGGTGAAACACAAGGTTGCTTTAGCTTGTTATCCCCAAACTTCGGGTCAAGTGGAGGTGTCAAACCGAGAATTGAAAAGGATCTTAGGAGAAGACGGTGAATAATGTTAGGAAAGATTGGGCACTGAAACTAGATGACACATTGTGGGCTTATCGTACGGCATTTCAAACACCTATTGGTATGTCGCCGTACTATATTGTATATGGAAAAACTTGTCACTTGCCGATGAAAATTGAGGATAGAGATATTGGGCAATAAAGAACTTGAACTTTGATTTGAAGGAGACATATGAAAAGAGAATGCTTAATTTGAATGAGTAGAATGAATTCCGGAGGGAAGCATTTGAAAATCCTTTGATCTATAAGGAAAAAATTAAGGCATGGCATGGTAAGCTCATCCAAAGGAAGGAATTCAAAGTTGGTGATTTGGTGCTACTCTACATTCAAGGCTCAAACTATTTTCAAGAAAACTCAAGTCAAGATGGAGTGGTCCTTTTGAAGTGGTTTAAACTTTTCCTCATGGAGGTGTGGAGATAAAAGGCAAAGAGGAAGCCTTCAAGGTTAATGGTCATCGGCTCAAACCCTACCTCGGAGAAATCATCGAAGGCGAACGAGAGATCGTCCAATTTGTGCAAGAATGAAGCCGTGCCATAGTCAATCTAGATGACTATAAAAGAGTGTCTTGGGAGGCAACTCCAACACATCAAGACAATTATTATTGTCCTCTTCATGGTGTATTTTTCATTATTTTAATTACCAAGTAAGTTAGTTTCTATTAAATTAGAATTTTAGTTAAAAATCTAAGTTTTATTTAGTTGAATAAATGGTGCTAAGGAATGAGTGAAAATTGTCATCCTAACTTGTTAATTTTGTGTTTGTAGATTGTCCTTGCAAAAGGAGAAAAGTGATGAAGAATTGAGCAATCTTGTCTAAGTGTAAAAATTACATTTCGTAGAAATTTGGTTGAGATCGCTATCTCAAAATTCCAAATCGCGATCTCAAGTTCAAACTTCTGGACCAAATAATGGTAATTTGGTTGAGATCGCGATCTCAAAATTCCAGATTGTGATCTCAATTCCAAACTTATGCAAAGGCTGAAAATTTTGCACCAAGTCGAGATCGCAATCTCGAGATCATGCCATAATCGCGATCTCGAAAGGCAGATACGATTTTAAAATCCTACTTATTCTTCTTCTTTTCTCACAAATCTCTTCTATTTTCTTCTCCTTAAACAAAAATCCTTCCCTAATCCCACAACATTCCTCCATAATCTCCACTCAAAAATCATTTGAAACTCCACAATCACCACTCACATCATCTCTCCTTCCTATAGGAATATCAAAGCAAGCATCTTGTAGGAGATTTCTTGGAGAAATTGGGTTTGCAAGAAGAATTGACAAATAAGAATTTTTTGGGAAATTTCAATCCATAAACGGGTAACATCTTTCCCTGGATTTTTAGTTTCAATTGTCAATATCTTGAAGATAGTTGTTGGGTTTTTGTTGATGAATGTGTTGTGGAATTGTTGTTAGCTAATTTGTGATTTTTGGGCAAAAATTTGTTAGAATTTCTTGAAGGAAAAATTTTGATCTTGAATTCCTCAATATTTTGAATTATTGGCGTGATATTTGAATTGGTTTGAATTGGGTTGAATTATTTTGAAGTTTGCTGTAAATTTGTTATTTTGACTTTGTTGGCTGTAATTCTTGATTTAAGGGTGAATATCTGAATTATTGATTGATTTGTGCTGATTAAAAAGGACTCGAGGAGTTTATAGTATTGGCGAAAGGAGGCAAAGGATGAGGGAAAGAGGGATAGATTCTAGGAAGGTTTTCCGGAGAAGGGGCTCGGAATAACCTTCTGAGGGGGGGCGAACAAGTAGAACCTCAGTTCTCGAGCGATAGAGCCAAACAGTTGTACAAGAATAATGAGAAACATGAAGTGAATAGAGAGAGGAATTTTGACCTATCAATGTATTGGGGGACTTATGAGGATGCTAGAAAAGCCATCGAGGAACAAATTAGGTCGAGGCATTGGGAATGATTTACCACTCCAGTTGACCCTGGGCTTCCTAGTTAGTTAAGGAATTCCATTGCAATATGTGTGAAATTGGAGGATGGAAAGGTGCAAATATAGGGGATTTTAGTGGATTTTGGTGCAGACTTAATCAATGCTTACTTCAACAGACTCCCCATGTCTCTGAAGTAGATCAGTATATGAGACATTCTTAATTTGAATAACAAGGAGAAAGACATGAATTCAATTAAAAATGCCTTTTGTGATAGGAATGTGGACTGGATTAAGAATACTTCCTCTAACACTGAACTAAAATTTGCATGGCAAGGACTTTCATTGGTAGCCAAGTTATGGTTTTATTTCATTAGTTGCCAAATTTGGGGGTCTAATGCTGTGAGTTTTATCCAAAGGCATGAAGTATTCTTAGTTTATGCTATTATGACTGGGGTGCCAGTGAATATTGGTCACCTTATCGATAGGGATTCTTGGAGAATGGAAGGTCCGGGCGACCTATATTTTATGCCCCTAGTCTAATTCATCATCTTTGAAATTCAGCAGGTTGCCCAATTGATCATTTGGAGCCATTGACACATCCAAGGGGAAGGATTGATCTATAAGGAATATGTTTACAGGATGGTGAAGGAGTATGAGAAATAGCACCAAGAAGAGCAACCTACCCAGCCACAACCACTACCACCTTGGAGTATTTTTGTGATTCCGATGGCCCAGGTTATGTGCTTAATGCTCCGATGAATGATGAAGAGAGGAATGAATTGCAAGAGTTTTGTACGTACAGCCAGATGGTAATGCACAACAAGTTGACCCTAATTGGAGAAGCTTTAAGGACTATCTCATTAGGCACATGGGTTCAACCATCACCACCTCTGGTTTGGCACTTTGGTCCACCTCGTGGACAATACTACACACCACCTGCACATTTAGCATATCAAGGATAATCCAGCCAAGCAGGTGCGACTGGAGGAGATCAAGATGATGACCAAGAAAAAACCCAGCCTAGTGATGCCGAGGATGGTCAAGAGGATATGGATTGAGAAAATTGATGCCATCGACTGCACTGTGCACTAATGATCTCCAAGCCTTGCAATTGAAGTTATTTTGTGAATGATGAACAATTTCTTTGATTCTCATGACATTAGCACCGTGACTTTTGATTACTTTTGTTTTATTTTACTTTTAGTCTTTTGGATTCGGGATACTTAAGTTTTCTGTTTTAGTAGATTGGCTAATGGCCTTAAGCTGACGCCAAGTAGATATTTATTTTGATGTTTTAAAAAGATTGAATCTTTGTAGGGATTTCTTGCTAGATACTTGGTGTAGCTTTGGTCATGATTATTGCTAAATAAGAGTAGCATGGCTAAGGGCCCTATGTTGATGCCATTTTTGCATTTGTTGATGGATTGAATTAGATATTGATTTTTATAGAGCTTAATTGGTGATATGCATCGCACGGTTTATTACACTTAGCATTTTTACGCAATTTTAATTCTTAGCTTAAAATTATGTCATGGTTTGAGTAATTTCTGTTATTTTTGGACATGTCTTTATGTTTCATTTTGGGTGAATGGAAGGATGATTTATTCATCAATTGGAATAAAAGAGAGCACAAGTTTGGGGGTGTTTATTTTTTTCATATTGGGAAGGGTTATTTTGTACATATTGTTGTCACTTGATGTATAATGGATGGAAAATTGATCAATTGGCTACTCAATGATGATGAATTTTCAATACTCTATGATTGAAGTATTTGATTGATTCATTTCAAGAATTTTTATGTGATTATCTAGTTCATTTGCAACATAAAGATTTCAAAAACTTGGCATCACTAGTTTTCAAAATATAAGTGTATGAAAATTTATAATTTTTTTTTTTGAAATGTTGTTTCTTATCAAATCACTTATATTATTTGGTTAGATGATTTATCTTTTGGAAAGAAATGAATTAAATAAAATAGAAGGAATTTTGGGACATTTTGTGTGTTTGCATAGAGCATGTTCTTCTAATTTGTGAATAATTGGTATTTGAGGTTAATTTTGAGTACATTTTACTCATTTTCTTTGGTTTACGGCCGTTGTCTCTTCAAAAAAATTCAGAATAAGGAAACTACGGGATCAATTCTGACATGTTGTTTCTCTAAAATAAGCCATTAGAAGTAGTAATAAGGCAAGTACGGGATTCCGATAAGTACCCATATTGTTTCTCCGAATTAAGTCATTTGGAATTGCATTTTAGTACACTAATAAGTTAAGGAGTAAATGTTTGTAACACTTATCATTGATCTCATATTGCTTATTCCTTGTTAGAGGTCTATTCTTACAACGAGCGACATTGGCATTTAAGCTTATTCATAAATGAACTTCTATTTTCATATGCTTTGTCAGGATAATTGACTAACTCCATAATATTTGTTATATGAGAAGAAATGATGTTTTAAATGGATAGAACTAAAGCTTTTGGTAACTCTTTTTGAGAATGGTAATGCTTAGCGATGTAAAATCTTGTGTAGTGATTGAACGTGTGCTTCTTTATAGGGAAATTGCAATTTTGGATTGATTCATTTAAATACTTTGACTACTTCATAGTATTGAAAGTCTCTTGAGAGTTGTCTTAATTGTTCTTAGTAAATCCATAATTCATCAAGTATTTTGTCAATTTTGGTGATGTTTATGTGTTTTAGTGTTAGTAGGTTCCTTCTAGTTTTTGTTTTGCTCGGGACTAGCAAAACGCTAAGTTTGGGGGTGTAATAACTCTAGTATACTAGAGTTATTCTACTCTAAATTGTAGCATTTTTATAGTATAAATCCTAAATTTTGAGTAATTAATTGTAGGTTTAAGTTAATTTCTTTCCTATGCATTTATATTTTTATTCTTGTTAAATATGTTTAGTTTTTATTACAAATTTATCTTAATTAATTTCTTAATTATGTTAATTTTGTGCAAGTCAAATTTAGAAGTTGGAAGCTAGATTAAACAAGCACGAGGGACCAAAGTGCAATTATCAAAGAAAAAAGGGGTTGCTGGGAAGAAAGTCCAGGTCACGATCTAGATCTAGACTCAGAAAATCAATTAAAAGATTCGATCTCGCCTCGCTGATGGTTAAGTAATAGGGGCAAATATGTAATAATCTGTTCAAGAACTAGTTTCTGATTTTGGCTTGTACTATTTAAGCTACTTTTAGAAATTGGTAATGGGAAATTAGAAGTGGGAGTAGAATTAGATAGTTAGCAAGTGGTAGGATAATTTAGGATATCTTGAACCTCAAGCTTCTTCTTTAATAGAAATTTCTCTTTAATTGTCTCTTATATCTACTTTTCATTTCTTAGCAAGTTTATATTTTCATTATATAGTTGTAGTGGGTTAATCTTTAGCTTCAAGTAGATATAATTTTTACTTGGTTTCTAGTTTAAATTAGTAAAAATCTCTTTGCTTGCAAATTAGGGTTCTTAGAAAAATTAGGGTTTTTGTTAAATTCTTGCTTTTTAGTTAAGAATTCTCCATTTCTTACATTAAGTTCTAGATAATTTTTAGTGGACTTTCTTTATTTTTACTAAAAATCCAAAACTATTTTGATTTTAAGCTCAACACTTTCAACTTCTAGTTTAGAATTGGTAATATCTAGCTTTGGAATGTCCTGTTTATTGTGTTTTTATTGGGTTAATTTACTTGCTCTTTAATTTTAGTTCTATTTCAATTAGTTTAGATTAGAATTAAGTGCTTTCTTTACTTGCTTTTACTAGAATAGATTAAGTAGTTTCTCAATTTCAACATTATTTAGTTCACTTACTTGCTTTGGTAGATAATCTAGCTTAAAATTAGGTTTTAATTGCTTGTGTTGAATTATGATTTTGAGTAGAGTAATTTCACCATCCATTGTTTGATCTTGCTTAACTATACAAATACTTGTAAAACTTGGTAATTGCCTTCCAACAATCCTTGTGAGAATGATACCCACTCATCCTATACTACTACCAACTCCGTACACTTGTGGAAGTGAGGTAGAGTGTAGTGATTTTGTGCGGTTTCTTATTACTTGTTTGCTTTAAATTGATCTCTACCTAAGGATTAGATATTTTCTTGTCTTCATCAACAAATAAAACTAGTCCTAGTCTTTTTAGATGGCTTGAAAGCTATTCAGCCGACATGGATATTGTTCAACTAAAGCTAGCTTTACAGTCTGTTATGTGGTGCACATCAATTGGGGAAGAGGCTCTCATCGGGTGTTTGTTGTACTATAGCATCTAGATCACATGCTACTAAAGAGGAGCTGACCATTTTCGCTATGGTTGGAGAAGGATTTCTCATGTTTATTCTCTTTTAGATTCATGTTTGTTGGATTATGTATTAATCCGTTCAATTATTAGTAATCTCTCATCGGATGTTTTTGAATTCAATTGAACAAATAAAGTAATATTACTGAATATTATGGTTTTGATTGAAATTTGTTGATTTGAAATGATAATTTGGTTGTTGACAAGTTTTTTGGGTTTTATTTTTTTTTTAAATTTTTTATTTTAATTTGCAATGGGCTTTTCTGTTTCTAAATTGCAACGGGAATTGTTCTGTTGCTAATTTAGCAACGGAAAAATCTATTGCTAACTTGCAATGAAAAATTCCGTTGCTAAATCTGTGGCTATGTATTAGCAACATGAGGTATTTAGCAACGGATTTTTTCCGCTGCCAAATCCGTTGGTAATTTCGTTAGCAACTGATTTCTGAGAAAAATTTGTTGCTATTTCCGTTGCTAAAAGACCTTTTTCTAGTAGTGCGTGGAACTAAATCTTTACTGTTATTTACCTCATATCCATTGTCAAAATATCTATAATTTTATATAATCATTCTCAATCGTTAAAATTTTATGTTATCTACAATTTTGTATTATGAAAGATGGTTACAAGATTACATTAGCGCGCACATACATGGGATTTATGGAAGATAGCTGTGTTAATCCGTTACAAACTACTGGTTTCCATGCTAGACTTGGTCTTGAATTTTTCAAACATTCTCATGCATATATATATATATATATATGATTACTTGATATACTTTACCTTGGTTATTACCTCAAAGCATACTTGGCAATGATTATACCATATGAGAATGATACCATTTCTTCTTTGCGTATTTTCAGGAATCAGTGGTATTTTAGCTTTAGTAGGCTTATGTATTTTCATTTCTCCTTTGCCTATTTACAAGTTATTGGTATGATTCGTTTCTTTAGTTTTTAAATAGTTATTGATGGGTGTTGGCATTTCTTTCCTCAAATGGTCTTTGTCCTCTTTCCTCCACAATTTGCTACTTTGTTGTTTCAATATTACAATTGAGAGTAGTTTGAATGGATAAAATTGGTCTAGTGTCTTGGAAAGTTTCCATTCTTTCTTATTCATGTATTATGTTATGACAGAAATTATGTAGATCAAATTAATCTTTCATTTGGGAAAGACTAACACTCAATTCCATCTTTCTTTGTAGCTTGGCTATACTCAATGACAGGCCAAGACACCATTAGTTCCATAAATCAGAACAATCTTGCTAAAGTCTGATTAGGGGGCTTAACAAAATTGCACTTGTTTAGATTGTTTTTAGTATTCACAATGAAAATTAGTCTTATCGTAATTGTTTTCTTAATTTCTTTTATCTTATTATAATCACATTAACCTTCTAATATAGTACTAAAACATATTATAGGCTTTTCTTTTTGTTAGAGTCTTTGGTTATTCTGTTTAAGGAGTCGTCATTTGTGACAGTCAATGCAAAAGAACAGAAAGAATAAACGAAGTTTAATTCAAATTAGCGCGAGCGAGCCACATGTACGCCCGCATATATAAACTAAAAACTTCAAGTTCCCTTTAGCCCACCAAACATATCTTTGAAAAAAACCTTAAGGAGTCCTCTTAATCCCCCCTTTGAGTTCTGAGTTAAGAGCCCTCCCACTTCTCTTTTGGTATCCGCCTTTGTATGTATTTAGTCCATAAAAAGAAGCAACTCGATTCAGTAGCCCAAAACTGGAGTTTGGATACCCTTGCGATAGATTATACCTTCAGGATCATACTATCGATTTTGTGTTATTTTATTTGTTAATTCTAAAATTGGATTTTAAAGTTTTTGACAGATTCTTTTTGGGTTTACTCGATTTTTAACTCCTCTTTATTTTTTGGTTTCATGCTTGATCCTTCAAATTTGAGTTTTCTAACCTTAAAGACATCTTATTTTGTTTATTTTTCTTTATTTTAAATATTTTGTAGATTATATAAATATATTACATTGATATCAACTTAATTTATCGGGCATTTATCTATAACTATTGTTTCACCGCGTTCTATATTAAGTTTTACATTTTTGGTAACTAGGAAAGACAAAGAACAAGAATTTTGAACTACGATGAGCCATTGAGTATTGGGTATATTGCAAAATTGTATATTGTGCTGAATTTTGATTGGTGATAAAAGATGAGGACGAGAAGAGTTGGAGAGAAAAACAAGACCTATAAAGTTGGGATTTTTTACAAATATAGCATTTTGTTCTATTGAGAAAAATTGCTCGAGTAGTAATGCCAGCCAGTTTGGTATGTAGATTTTTCTAACTAGTGCCCATACGACAGGGGTTAATAGACTCATATCAATTTATCATGAAAATACTAACATTACCACGACCACTTTCCATATTTTACTTAAATGACTATTTGAAACAGCTAACACCAATGCCTATAGCCTTAACTAAGGGAAATAGAGGATATCTTAAGCTTATAAATGCATCATACTATATAAATTTTTTTTTTTAAAAAAAAGGAATTAAATTTCACCTAAAGTCTATAAGTTTTGAAATCTAGCTTCATGCTATTTGCACAATATTGAAGAGCAATGTACGCTTATTTGAGTTCCTCATATGACCAAAATTCTCTCTTAACATCCAAAGGTTGTTGATGTATAAAGTTTTGTTAAATAAAAAAAGAAGGTTGAAAGAGATCTAATATGATATATATTTGAATATTATTGATTCTTTGACCATATAAGAGAGATGAACTCCTACCTATAGGCTATAGCCAGGGTCCTGAACCCTAGATCAACCTGACCTTGCAAGTCGGCATGCTATGTCAGACCTTGAAAGTCATTCGATTGGTATAAGTACTGAACTTATCTAATCTAACATAAAAGTTAAATTACATAATTGTCCTTGATAAGTCATATTTAATTACATTTCACGTTGACTTACCTTATTAGAAAACTAATTTCTGTATCATCAATAATCTCCTCGACTGGGTCTGCATCATAGATCGGACTCAGTTGATCATGCTCTTCTGACTGGTAGTCCCTAGACGTGCTTCATTTTTTTCCTTACTTGATCAAAAAGCATTGAATACCTTTCCTACCATATGTTCGGGCTTATTTTTTTTTGAGGACCGACCAATTAATTTTTGGATTTTTCTCATTTTTTTGTTGTCGTTGTTATCATTTTCCCAATTTCTGCTCCTATTAAACACCACGTCTTTTCAATTTTCTATTCAAACAAAATTTATACATCATGACTGTCTGAACCAGATCAATCCGTATCTATCAAATCTCTTCACCTTCATTCTAATATAAATACTCTCATTTTTTCTTCAAAAACACTTTTTATCCACTTGCAAACTTACTTTGACCTTGCAAATATTTTTTTTTTTCTAATTTTGTGAGGATTTTGAATACTTTTGCTTCCTTCGTTTGTAATCTACTTTGCTATCAAATATGTTCTATTTTTGTTACTTTTTTAGAAACATCATCCAGAATGGCTTTCACTTCTGGCATGATTTCAGCAATAATGGTGCTCTGATTAAGAAGTCTAATAAAAATGAAGGCCATAATCTGGTGGCTCAATGATGGCGCTAAGGAGGAAAAAGAAGATCAATGTCAAGAAAACCCACAATTCTGTACGACCCATATCCCTAGTTGATCCAGAACAAATAATTGAGGTTGAGGTCACGATTGGATCAGTTTCATCAACGCTGATCACCCAAGCTCCTATTATTGGTCAGTTAACGCCGATTACTCAAGCTCCTATTACTAGTTAGTCAAGTCCCCAAGTTGAAGGGGGACAATTAGCATCTTCACAAGATAACCAATTCGATTCTCCTACAAATAAAAGAGAGAGAGGCCACGCAGGTACTAAAATGGTTCAGATATATCCTTCTTCCTAAACTAGCCCATCTGATAAGGAAAAAGCTGCTATAGGTTCGTCAAACGTATAGTCTTATTCTGAAATTTTTTTTCTGAATTTGTCAATAAAAATGAACAAGCATGCTTGCAGTATTAAGAATGCTTTGGAGCTTTTAGGTCATGCATTTCCTCCTAAGGATACATTACATGCTTAGTAGAGCTTTGATAAGAAACTCTGTAATTGAGCAGCTCTAGGTACTATAATAGCTGGTATTAATTTCCAGGAACTTTTGTTTTGTTTGACAACCAGAAGCAGCTAAGCTGAGATGTGAAATAGAGGATATGGAGGTGAAGTCTTCTCAAGAGATGACTACTTTCTGTTAAAGAGCAAAGGAGAATGCATCTATCATGGTTGAGTTGAAAAGTTAGTTAGAGGAAAAGACCAAAAAATATTTTGACTTGAAGACTTATCATACTGTCGAGATTGAAAAATTGAAAAAAGAATCCGACCAAGTAGCAGAAGATCTCCGTTCAAGGCTATTTGAACTAGATACTACAATAGCTAAAATGTTATAAGCTGAAAAGTGATCCAGCACAGTTGAGGGTTAGTCTCTCAGATTTGAAGGATCAGCTTCCCCCTAGAAGTATAAATGACTTTTTGGCCTCTGAGGGACCTGCCAATGACTTGGCAAAATTTTGTTGAATCAGTTCTTGAGTCAGCTTCTAGCATGCAAATAAAATAGGTGAACAATCAATTTCCAATCATACGATTGGATTTTAATTCATTCAACTTATTTGATTAGCATGCGATTCCTAAACTGATGATTGAAATGGGAAGACTTTTAGAGAGCACAGATCACTACTGTTTAATCAGGCCTTTTTTCGAAGAAAAGGATCCCAATCCGGAAGGGAAGAAAGAAGAACGAGTTGATAATATAATCGTAGAACAAGAGGTAAGCATTTCAGAATTGTTTGATTTAGATGAAACTCGAGCATCAAAAAGATTTTAAGTTTGAAACCCAAAAAACTTCAATATTCTTGAATGTCTTGAATTAGAAGTACTAATGGATTTTAGTTCTCCTAGTTAGGGTCGGAATACCAACTTCTTTTGGACAGGTTCTTCTTTCTAAAGCTGATCAGGTTCAAGGTTATCAACCTCAAGAACAGGTCGAAGATGATTAGCCTCAAGAATCTATGAAGTAGAGTAGGAGTCCTGTAATGTTCCTTTCTACTAATGAAATTGCTTTAGATCTATTTATGAGTATTTGAACACAATTCAATTCAATAAAGGTCTTTAATAAAGTTCAAATTTCTTGGAACCATTGAAGCCTTTTAATGATCATCCAACATGATTAGTTCTTCCTGTTTAAAGCCTTTATTGGTCGCCCAACACGATCATCTTAATACCTTTGTTGAAGCTTTCACATTTTATTGTTTTGAGGCATAGATACTTAATATGCTTCAACACCTCAGTAGACCCTTGGCACTCTTTTAATTTCAAGTCGGTTTGTTATCTGTTTTTGCATGATCTGCAAAAATCTAGATGTCAAGGCCACAACAGGTAGTTCTAGATATTTTTATAAGTTGATGCAAAATCGAGATATTGGGTTTAAATATTTCATACCAATCGAACAAATCGATCGAGTTTGATAGATGATTACCCAACTTCCATCAAGGGATGGAGGAAAATGTATTTCTTCATGAAGCAAGAGAACATGGAAACATTATGATCCTGGTCTCTTTTTAAATGAAATCCGAATTTGAACAAAGATCCCATTGATAGCTTAGAGGAATTAATATATACGTGTGTTTAGAAGATCACCAAGTCAGGATTTGTACTTAATTTTAGAGCAATGAACTCAATAATTGATCACAATTTGTAAGTTTAGGGAGCTGTGGCCAAGTGTTTCTAACTTACCCCTGGGTTTAATGCCAATAATTATCGAACAACTCTTTCCTCTATAGCAATTGTAGTTCATGGATTTCTGATCAAACATTGCTAATTATGTTTACTTCAGGAAAGGGTCTTAGTTGACTAATGATACCCCTAACAAAGAATGGTACTGATAAGGAGGCATCTTCTTCGATACTCCTGTTTAGCCAATAGACATTGTGGGGCAGAAAATTGCTGGATTAGTGTTTGCACCTGCTCAGGGAGGGAGGATGAGCCAAGGCCCATGACTGATGCTTCTAGTTAGAGTAAACCAACAAGATAGAAGGCTTCTTCATTTGATATTCCAAGGAAGAAGCAAGCTAAGACTTCTTCCACTTTAGCTGCTTTAATTTCAGAGCTAATAGTACCAACCATCCCACCAGTTCAAGCACATCAGAGTAAGAAGTAAAGCCTTTCTCTTCCTTCGTCTTCCACTCTGATTTTGCCACTGATCCAAACTTCCTTTACAATTCTTCTAGCCTCGTGTGGGTTTTTTTGTCCTTAGTCATACAAACCTCGAGCATTCTGCATGCCATGGAATAAATTAGTTGTTCCATAGTGTGCAACTCCAGGAGCTCGTGAATGGACTCCTAAAGAAGAATGGGTGGCAAGTGGATAACAAGTTCTTCCCTGGACTTATAGATTAGTTTAGGCATTCTGAGCTCCAAATAAAGAAATGCTCGGGAAGCATTTAATCCTTAGTTGTCGAAATGACTGCCAATGACAGGGGCCAACATGGTCGAGTGGCCACTAAATGGATGGATAATATTTTCCTTCCTTAGGATCAGATCTACATCTCGGAGAACACCAATGAGCAACTACAGGCCGAAGTGAATCAAGCCTATTGTAAAGTATTTTTACTATGTAGCAAATAATTATTTTACTACTTGATTCAGCTCGGGAATGCTGTGGAAGAACATTACCTCTTTGTGGCTGCTGAAAAATAGGTATTTATCTTGGAAAAAGGCTATTCAATCAAGAATCAACTCATGTCATAGCCATAGCAGCCTTAACTAAAAATTAAATGATATAAAAGATGCAGCTTTGGTTGAGTTCCAACAGAGGCTAGGTAAAGTTTAGCTCAATTGGCCAAGTTGGAGAGCAGTAATATTGCTGAAGTAGACATAGTAAAGCCAGAGGCCAACCAGCTTGCTGAAAACCTTAGTTCTAAATAGTTAGAACTAAATCAAAGCAAGTTTGAGTTGGCAGAAGCACAGTCTAGACATGAGATCGAAAAACCTAAAGACTGATCTCAAAATAACTCAGGCAGACTCTTCAGTAGATAGTGTGAATCAATTCCTTTCTTCAGCAGCTCTAGGAAAGGACTTGATCAAATTTTTTGCCAATGCTTGTTAACTGGGGTATAAGGAAGCTTTAGAAGAAGTATCTAAGGGATTCCTTGACCTTTTCTTCGACTTCAACTCCTTTGAGAACTTTGATGAGGTGGTTAATCAAAGATCAATTAACGAATTAGGACTTTAATTCCGTGCTCCTCGAATGGCAAACAACCTTTTTCAATGAGTCCTTATTCGTGGAAGAAGAAGAGGAAGAGGAGACCAGCAATTGATCTAATTGACTTGACTTCCTGTAATAGTTATTTAGGATCTTTCTGTACTTTTCTTGTTGTATAAATTTTTTTTTTCTACGTTCCCCTATTTTCATTTTTTTTATGAGAATATATATTCATATATAAGCAACTCGATTCTTTATTTACATTAATTACCCAAGTAATATCTTAAGTTTTAAATTTACAATATCCCATTTGCTATTTGGGAAGTAGTTCCGTATGACTGCAAAACACTGGGAAGTTCTTTGATCCAATTGCCCTTAGGTTGATCAAGTCTTGTCTTTAGCCCCATCAGTAACATTCTATTTGAAACTTTTGTTTGACCATTAGCTTAGGGTGACCAACAGATGTGGTGCAGATCTTAATTTGAAGTTCCTTATAAAAAGAGTTGCATGGTTCTCCTACAAATTGTGTTCTATTATCTAAAATAATAATGTGGGGTATACCATACTGACAAATTATGGTCTTCCAAAAGAATTGTTAACATTTTTTTTCTAGAAATTGACTTTAGGGGCTCTGCTTTAATCCATTTTGAGAAATAATCAATTGGCACAGCTAAATATTAGCAACCGCCAATAACTTTGGGTAATGGGCCCAAGATATCAATTCCTCATTGTTGGAATGGCCAAGAACTAGAGATGAAATAAAGGTCAGTTGCTGGCTTCCATGGGATTGGGGTATGAATTTGACATATACGGCAATTGAGCACTAGTTGATGTGCATCAGTATGCTTGGTCAACCATTAGTAACACATCATAATTGGTTTTCTAGATAGATTTCAAGCCCTTATATGACTTTCACAAATGCCTTCATATATCTCTCGAAGCACATATATTGCTTCCTTTGGTGTTAAACATCGAAACTGAGGTGACAAGTAAGATCTTCGGTTTAGAGCCCCTAGAATTATTTCGTACTGCATGGCATGAATTTGTAGTCTTCGAGCTTGTATTGGTTTTCAAGCAGGAATCTTTGGTTTAGATAGTCCAGGATCGCCTTCATCTACCCTAGATCATATTCAATCTCTATTATTGATTTCATCAGTTGATCTTCGAGTTTTGACTTCAACCAACACTTACTTTTATCATATTAGAATATATAATTGAGGCAAGCTTGGAAACAGCATCGACATTGGTTTTTTTGGTTCGAGGAATATTAACCAACTGTACCTTCTTAAAATGTTGCTTATTTAATTGCTTTACCTTTTGAAGGTGCATCTCTTAGATTACTCCTTAGTTCTCAAAATTACCAAGTATTTGATAAACCATCTACACTGATTTGTTGATTGATATGTCTTCAGCACCTAGTTTTTGTTCCAATTTCATTCTTGTTCAGATGATCTCATGTTCTTCTTCATTATTGGTAGCCAAAAAATCAAATCGAAGTGAGTAATTGAATTGATCTTCTTTTGGGGATTGAATGATAACTCCTACTCTCAATCCTGATTCACAAGAAGCTTCGTCTACATGTAATTTCCAAATTAGATAATCTTTTTGTTCTTGATTAGGATTTTCTGTGATCTATAACACCTTTTCGCTAGAGTTGTGTCGAAAGTGCTTTCAGTGATGAAATCGGCCAATGCTTGTGTTGTTATGGTAGATCGTGGTCAGAATTTTAGATCATACTCAAGAAGTTCAACCGACCATTTCTGTATTTTTTCTGAGACATCAAGCTTTCCTGAAACTATTTTTAAGGGAAAATCAGTGTAGACTATGATCTCGTAGCTCTAAAATATAGTCTCAACTCTCGAGCAGCTATGACTAACAAAAAGGTCATATTTTCTATGACTCAATAATTGAGCTTGGGGACTTGCAAAACTTTACTGACAAGTAGATTGACCTTTATATTTTCTCTACTTCTAATACCAAATTGCACTTACCACTTTGTTTGAGTACACAAGTAAAGGAAGAGTGCTCTGCCTAGGTTATGGGCAGTTAAACTTGGCAGATCTGCTATATATTATTTAGCTTATCAAAAGCTAGTTAACATTGTTTAGTCCACTCAAAGTCTTTTGCTTTTCTGATTATTTGAAAGAATGGTAATCCTTGCTTAGTCGATTTTAACAAATAACCTGTTTAAAGAAGCCATCTTCCCGATAAGACATTAAAGTTCTTTGACTGAACTGGGTGACTTCATGTCTAAAATTTCCTGCACTCTTTTGAGATTTGCTTCAATTCCTCTTTTTGATACTATAAATCCTTCTAAAAAATTTCTTAAAGGAACCCTAAAAATGCATTTTAGAGAATTGAGTCTCATGTTGACACTTCTTGTAATTTCAAGGACCTCACGCAGATTAAAGAAGACATTTTGATGAGTTCATCTTTTGACCACCATGTCATCTACATATACTTCTATATTTGTGTCAATCTACTTCTTAAATAATGTGTTGACTAACTACTGATAAGTAGCTCTAGCATTCTTGAATTCAAACAACATTGTCTAATAGCAGTATGTGTCTTTGTTTGTTACAAAAGCAATTTTTTCCTCATCTTCCTTGCTAAGAAAGATCTGATGATAGCCTTTGTAGGCATCTAAGAAATGTCCTATTACAAAACCTGCTAATACATCAACTATAATATCAATACGAGATAAAGGATAACATATTGGACTGAAATGGGTATAATGAATACACATTCGCTAGTTCAAATATGTCTTCTTTAAAAATGTTGGGTTTGATAACCATGTAGGGTACAGAACTTCTCGGATGTATCCGAACAGCCAATAGCTAATCCACCTCAACTTCTATGGCCATACCGCGTTCAGGTCCGAAGAGTTGCTTTTTCTATTTCACTAGTTTGTTTGATGGATCAATTCCCAATTTATGTTCAATCACATCTCGTGGAATTCTAGACACGTCTTCTACTAACCAAGCAAAAATGTCCCTGTACACAGCTCTGTCTCTTATACACACAACGGGTTAGTTTTGAGTTTGGCTAGTAACGTAGTATAAATTTTCAATTTTTTCTCAAGATAAAATTTATAGTCAAAGGCAATTTCTTCAACAGAAAACCCAATTCTATCTTCAAATATCTTTAGCTTTTCCTTTGACTCCTGAGATACTATCCAATTCAAAAGATTCACTTATACCCTTTTTAGTGGGTATTTCTTCAATATTTATAGTCGAGGATGACTGCGAAGATATATCATGTAACATTGTGAGGCCTCTTGCTGTTCCCCCAGACACATCTTTCTAATCCAGCTCTCAATGCAAATTTGATTCCTAAATAAATACAGATAAATAGATGGAACGATGATGAACGTGCATTGTGAAGGTCGGCCCAATATCATGTTATAGGATGAGGCCTTTTGACACACATGAAGCTGATCATGTCTGTTCTACATCTGGGTGGTTCTCCAAGGGTTAAAATCAAAGTGATGGTGCCTTCAGGTATGACAAAATCTTATGCGAAACCTACCAAATGAGTTCGAACTACCGTACATGGTCATTACGAAAACCTATTATTTCCCAAGCACGCTAGTAGATGATGTTTGTCGAACTACCTCTATCTACAAAGACTTTATGAACTCTGAAATCTCCAACGTTTAGATATTTGGTTACCAGATCAGTATATGGATACCGATTTGGTAGAGAATCATTATCTGTAAAAGAGATGCTTAAATTCATCCTTGATTTCTTTGACATGACTTCTTCTAGAAGTACTGCTCTAGCATAATGCTTTCTAGCATTTGCTGAATCTCCACTAGTTATACCTCTAGCAATGGTGTTAATAACTGTAGCCACATTATCATTATTAGGGAGAGATCCCCTCGGATTGTTATTATTCACTTTGATTTCGATATCTGTGATAGATGGGCCGAGGTAGTCTATCACCATTTCGAGCAGGTTGATATCATGAATTTTTCATTATGCTTGAATTGTTCAGAAGTTTGAAGAATATACTCTTGCAAATATCCATCTTTGATAGCTTTCTCAATTCCAATTTTGAGATCATTACAATCTTCAGTGTCATAACTATGATCTCTGTGATGAGCACAAAAATGGGAACTATCTTGTTTATGTTGTTCCAATCAAATTAGAAGTAGAGGTTTCAACACCCCAATATTTAGAATTTGAAACAAGAATTCTGTTCGAGAAGTGTTAACGGTTGTGAAATCTTCATCAGGCAAGATTTTGGTCCTAGTAGGCTTGAAATTATTTGTTCCATGGAATGTAACTCAACCAACTAAAGCATTTCGCTATTTGTTTCGATTGCTCTGAGAGTAGGTTAGGTGTTCAACTATTCTTTTGACTTTATGTCAACATGCCTCTTATTAGGTTTATTCTCTGCAAGTTTCTATCCTTTACTTTTTTAGTCATAAAATTCCCTTTTTGTTTGGTTTGATTCTTCTTCTCAAATATGATTCTCAGCATATTGAAAGAGTGCATTGAAGGTTTTTGGCACCTTGGATGCTAGTTCAGCATTGAAAGATCCAGTCTTGACTCCACCTATGAAAGTAGCAATAATTAGTGTTTCATTAGTATTTTGAACTTGTACAGTCTCATTATTAAATCTGGCAATATATTGCTTCAGAGACTCATCAAGCTTCTATTAAATGTTCATGAGATGTGATGTTTCTTTCTAAATAGTTTGTCGACACATGAAATGTCAAAGGAACTTTTTTGTGAGATTGGAAAATAACTGGATCGACTTAAGGAGCAATTCCTTGAATCATTTTTGAGCTGACTCCCTCAAAGATGTGGTTATGAACTTGCATGTTATAGCAGTGGAATAGCCATAAAGTTTGGTGATTTTGAATAGAGACATGCATAAAAGATTGGCTGGATTATTGGTTCCTTTAAAAAGAGTCAATATCTGGTTGTTGAAAATTATATGGAATTTCTTCCATCTGAATTGTAAGAATGAATAGATCTCTATCTATGGTAATGAGATCAGTTATGTTAGCTATATTTTTCCCTAAGAGTTCTTGAACTCTTAGCTCTATTTATGCCATGAGTGCCCTCAATATTGTTCAAAGTTTACTCTGCAGGTGAGAACTGAACTGTTCAAAAACTTATAATTTTCTTTGTAGTAATGACACCAATCCATGTGTTTGGCAATTTGAACTACTTGGTGTGTCTTCATGTGCAATTTTTTTTTTTTTTTTGGTTTTGTTGGCTTTTCTTGTTGCTCGGGATTGTTGTTGACTTTTAACAAAGTCTTTAAAGTCTTGGAAATAATCATAGAGAAATTGTAACATTTCCACTTTTTATTGAGACTCTCCTTTGTGTGATGCTTCACCATTTTAATGAGCAAATTCTTGGTGGTATTGATACCTGAGTTTGTTCCATGTTTTTGCTATTGAGTCTTCTCCTACTGTTATGATTTTTCATTCTTTTTCAAAAATAGGAATTGAGACAACTATGTTTTTTTTTTTGCACAAATTCTCACAAACGATGCCATTTCATGAATAAAGTTTTGTTAAGTAGAGAGTGAAGGTTGAGAGAGATATAATGTGATATATGTTTGAATGTTTTCAATTTCTTACTCATATAAGAGAGGTGAACTCCTATTTATAGGCTTCAGTTAGGGTTCTAAATCCCTGACCCGACCTTGTAGGTCGAGATGCTATGTTAGACCTTGTAGGTCGTCTGATCAGGATGAGTATTGAGCTGATCTAGTCTAACATAAAAGCTAAATAACACAATTTCCCTTGATGAGTCATTTAATTACATGCCACGTAGGCTTACCCTATTGGATATATAATTTTTGTATAATCAGTATTTTAAATCCTAGCAATAACAGACTAGTACACAAGCTGCGATTTTGATTCTTTAGATTGGATCTTGAAAATAAATCACATACTAGACTAGAAATGAGAACACATAGCGTTAAATTAGTTGTTCTTTGATTTTTTGGGCAAATTCAACATGAAACTTACTAGTACAAATTGGCCAGCACAGCTGATAGCAAAATATAGTTACTGAGATTGACAAATTCATGCTGATATTAGTTGTGTCTATGCTAGTTGTGTTGATATTAATTGTGTCGATTGAATATTATTGTCAAATTAGTAATGTAAGAAATCAGGTGCAGGTATATCGGTACTAGTAGTACTGATTAAATGTCCACATCAAATCAACCCTAATTGCGGATCTAAGAATTGGTAGAAGTAGTGGCAAGGAACATGGGTCAACTATCATGACAAGTGACATAAATAAAATCTATATGGCGACAAATTAGCCCACAAATAGGAACATGGGTTGCTATGGCCAAGTGAATAGAAAAGGCAGGAAAAGTTCAAATTTGAATTTTCCAATTGCCTATAGCAGTTTATAAAGGTAAGAAAAAGTTTATAAAAGGTAAAAAAAAAAGTTCAAGAAAGACACAATAATCAAACTCCAACAAAAAAAAATGGCATAGTCTCTCGAAATTCCTCTCAAAATCTTTAGTTTTAGGCAATTTATTTTGTTTCAGCAAGTTTATGTTCGTTTCAGCAAGTTTATGTTCATTTCAGCAAGAAATTTATGTATTTCAGTAAGTAGTTTATGTATTTCAGCAAGCAATTTGTGCATTTTTAACAAGTAATTTATGTATTTCAGCCATTATTTCCCTTTCTAATTGTAAAATTTCTCTTCAACCTTACATTTTTTTGCTGATCATTCCAAATTCAAATCTTTACACAACTAAATTTAAGTCCTTGAGGCTTCAGTGTAGATGAACAACAATCGTTTAGAGGTTAGATTCATGTTTCAGCACATTTTAATTTTCTTTTTAATACTTTTACTTATGCAATGGCACGCTTAACAACATGAAAATTGGTTTGTTTGCCATTTTCAGCCTAGATGTGCAATGAAAAATGCGTGAACAAAATTGGCATGCCTAGTGGGATATTGTGTAAGATTCTGAATTTCAACGAAATGACAAAGGATAAGGATGGAACCATACATTAAAAATAGCATCATGCATGAGGCGGAGAAGAAAGCTGATAGATAATGTCAGGCTTCTAGAGAACAACTTAAAGAGGCCATTGACGCAATGAACAAGAGTATTTAGGAGTTGAAAGTTGAAAGCCACAGTTGAAAGGTATATTGAAAGAATGCTCAACAAGGAGATGTTTAGAAACCACAACAAGGTTGCTGATAAGACAGTTGTCAGTTGATATCATTAACCAACAAGTCTTATACACATGGCCTATTTCGGACAGCATCTTGATGATATGAGCAAAAACTATGATAGTCATGCCAATTACCTTAATATTGACTTCAAGAAGATGAATTCACCTATAGATTTACAAAGGGAACAAGTTGGCGGACAGTTTATATCCAATTTGGATAGTGAAGAGGTGTCACTAATAGATAAATGATAAGCTTTATACATGGATTCGATGTCAACTCTTATAGTGGTGTCCTGGGGGCAATAAATAGTCTTTAAAGAGAAATTAGTCGGCAAAACTATATTTTAGATGTGTATACATTTGACTGAAACTTATGTCATAGAGAAAATATATATATTGCCGATAATGTTGATAATTTATCTACCATGGATGTACTTAATATTTCTTTCCAATGGGAGAATCAATAGAGAGACGCTAAAAAAAACTTTATCTTTACTAATAATTATTATAAATTGATATAAAATGCATATCTTTAATGGTTGATGTAGATATTGATTTTTATTAACATACTGATATTGTAATCGAGTGGATCAATACACCGAATTCATCAACAATAATAGATGAGGTTCATATTTTGCACAAACCTAAGTTATGTGACCATTTGATGTTGGTGTTATGCACCAAAAGTCACCTAATAAGGTAGGATTTTCATTTTGGAGTTTTATTGTTTTAAATAATTTAAACTCCATAAGTCATTTGATGCAAGCAGCATGCATCAACAACCACCTAATGAAGAAGGATTTTTATCATTGGAGTTTTACTATGCCAATCAACACAAATTCCATCAAATATTTGACACTGGCATTATGCATATCTCAGACCACCTAACATGACATAATCAACATATTTAAGGTTGAGGGCCAACAATCGGAAGGTCTTGCCATATCATATAATTATCATCAAATAGTTCATATCGACGCCTAGAGAGAAAGGTGTCTTGGTAAGAAAATATTTGTTGATTCGAATAAGTTGGCTTAAATAATTATCATACTTGACCATGCATAAGGTTTTAATGAGAATTAAGTTATCAATGTCGATCCAAGAAGGGTTTATCACTATCAATTAATGTTCATTGACCTTGATATCAACATTTGAGGATACAAGCACTCTATCAAAGCTTTATGATACATTGATAGAGTGCTTGAGGGGCATTTGTTGGTAAAAATTGGCCAGTAAAGTCAATAGCCTCAAATATAGTTTTCGATAGCAACGAATTCATATTGATATAAGTTGTGTCTATACCAATTATGTTGATAATATTTGTGCCAATTAAATATTATTGTCAAATCAGTTAGGTAACAAATCAGGTGCAAATTATGTGACATCATCAAATTGGCCCTAAAAGCTAATCCAAGAATTGATGGAAGTAGTGGCATGGAACACAAGTCAACCATCATGATAAGTGGCATAACTAAAATCTGCATGGAAACAAATTAGTCTAAAAATAGGAACATGGGTAGTTATGGTCCTGTAAAAAAATAAAGGCAGGAAAAATTCAAATTTGAATGTGACAGTTGCCGATAGCAATTTCTAAGGTAGAGATGGCCTATAAATGCCAAAAAAGTTCAAGAAATACATATCAATCAAACTCCAATAAAATAAATGGCAAAGTTTCTCGAAATTCCACTCAAAATCTTTAGTTTTAGGTAGTTTTAGGCGGTTTATTTCGTTTCAACAAGTTTATATTTATCTCAGCAAGTAGTTTATGTATTTCAGCAAATAGTTTATGCATTTCAACAAACAATTTATGTATTTCAGCAACCAGTTTATGTATTTCAATAAGTAGTTTGTGCATTTCAGGAAGAGACTTATGGTTTTCAATAATTATTTCCCTTTATAGTTGTAAATTTTTCCTTCAACTTTACATTTTCTTGCCGATCATTCCAAATTTGAGTCTTCACACAACAATTTTAAGTACTTGAGGTTTCAAGGTAGACAAACAATAATAGTATAGAGGTCAGATTCACATTTCAGTGCATTTTAATTTTCTTTTTAACATTTTTTCTTACACAATAGCAAGCTCAACAACATCAAAATTGGTTTGTTTGCCGATTTCAACATAACTATACCAAAAAATGTGCGAACAAAACTAACTTTTAACAATAAAGGATGACATTAACGACAAAAATTAATTTTTTGTAATTATGATGACCTATTTTTCAAGGAACAAAAATAATAAGTTAGCATCAAAATTTGTGGCAAAAGCGACGTAGCAGGGTTTTTATGATGTTTATGGTGAAAAGATTTAACGCAACTAAATACGATTTAATTTCCATCACTAAGTTTAACACAAACAGAATTCATGGCAATTTGTGTGGCAAATAATTCAGCAAGAAAATTGTTCAACCATTTGAGCAGCATCAAAAATTTCATCTCTCATTTAACACTGTTCACCACTCCATTGTTGTCTCTTATACACATCAAGATGCACCAATAGACTATGACATAAGTTTCGTGACAAAATTTGCAGCGATTTTATGACGACAATTCTTGTCGTTGCTAATTACATCACTATTTTTCGACGAATTACTTCCCCACAAATATATGGCCAAAAAAAATTGTTTTTTTTGTTTTTGTTTTTGTAATGATTTATAAAAAGTGTACAAGAAAAATTTGATTAACCAGCATAAACATCAAATTATAAAACCGGTGAAAAGATGGATATTGTTCTCTCTAATTGCAAAAAACTTGAAAAATAACTACATTCGAGCAAACAGTTAGTCATTAAGATAAGACCCATGATAACAATGGCACTGGTGCTAATGCAAATATCTATACTATAATAATTGAGGGAGTTTGATTTAGTGATTTAGATTTTCTTTTCGAAATTACCCTCATTACAAAATTTAATAACTTTGTTATGACCCCAAACTTGAATGCCTTTACATAATTGTTTAGGCTATATATGTAAATATTCCTCGAAGAGTAAAAGAAGAAATACAACTTAATTCTAAGACTTCATAATAGGAAATTAATTTGATTGAAGTAAATTTCTTTATGTAATAGAATATTAGGAATGAGTTTGAGAAATTAAAGAAGAATAGGGAATAAATTCTTTTGGGATAGTTTTAGAAATATGCAATTGCTAAAAAAATAAAATTTACTTGAAAAAAAATTTATGTAATTCATTTATACTTTTTGGACCTTGAACGAGGAAAATTCTAAAAGGTATGTAGGAAATAAAATTAATTTTTTTAAACTTATATTTGAATAATTAAGTTGGATTGAAGCAAATTTCCTCATAGAGTATAATTTTGGGATAGATTTAGTAATTAAAGATGAATATAAAATAAATTTATTAAAAAAAGAACGTAAAGTTGTTTTAGTTTTTGATTTTTCTTTCCCAATTCCTCCTACTATAAAATTTATTGACGTTGTTGCATTCCTAACTTGAATTCATTTTTTTTATTAATTGTTTAGACTGTTTCTGTAAATATCCTCAAGAGTAAAAGAATAAATAAAATCTACTTTAAAGACATCATATTAGGAAATATATTTTTTTGAAATAAATTTCCTTATATAATAGAATATTAGGAATGAGTTTTAGAAATTAAAGAAGAGTAGGGAATAATTATTTTGGGATGGGTTTTATAAATCAAGAAATAATAAAAAAAAAACAAAATTTACTTGGAGAATAAACTTACACATATAACCTAGACACTTAAAGAGAAAAAAATTTCCTAAAAAGGTTCACGTTAAATAAAACTAACTTTTTAAGAAGAACTTCATTTAGAATTAAATTTGATTGAAGTAAATTTAATGATATAATACAATTCTGGGATAGATTTAGAGATTAAAGATGAATATTAAACAAAGTTTTTAAAAAAGAACTTAATGGAATAAAATTTCTTTTTAAATGGAATTTATACGTAAGATTATTATCAACATATATACATTCTGGATACATTAATAGACTAGAAATATTTATATACAATTAAAGAAACTAACAGTTTATTAACAATTATTAAAAGGAAAAGAAAATTTTGTTTGACAAATAAAGAAAAAGAAGGAAAACAAGATTATTTTAATTTTAAAGGGCTAAATACCATTTTGTCCCCTCAAACTAAGCAACAATCTCAATAGGGCCTTTTAACTTGAAATGTTTATATTTGACCCTCCAAATGTAAAAATAAAAATAAAAATCCAATATAGTTCTCCAAATCCAAAGAATCTCAATTTGGTCATAAGATCTAAAAGCAATGTCCTAATGTGACATGTAAAATTGAAAGATTCTCAATTTAACCCTTCAAACTAAAAATTTGAACTATTTTGCTCTCCAAACTACATTCCGATACCCAAAAAAATACTATTAATGTTTTAAAAGTACACAATTTTAAAATATACTTTCAATCTTAATAATTACTTTACTGTTAGAATAAAATTTTTGTACATAATACAGAGTTTCATTTGGTATCCATTTTTCAAGGATGAATTTCAGAAATAATATAAGTATAGGAATAAAATTTTTTTAGGATTAGGAATTAGTTAAATAATAGAATGCATTATCTTTTAAATAACAAAAAAGTAGTATTTACCATGTATTAAACTTTTGGACTCTTCTGAGAGAATAATTCTATAATAATTTTCTATTTTTTATATAAAATGAAGAAAATGTTTAAAAAAAAACAAATGAGACATAAAATTGCTTCAAAAACCACAAGGCCATCTAAACTTGAATTAAGAAGGACATTATCCTTCATAGCTACTATTAACATCTTCACCTTTCTTCTAGTCTTAATTCCATTTATTTTGTTTCTAATATTGTTGTCTAGACTGTATAATGTGTAAAAGAGATTCGATATCCAAAATATGAAAAGAATTTGGCTTATGTGTGGTGTATTAGAAACAAATATAATAGCTAACTTATCTTCTTGATTATTATTAAACTGATTGAATGAGTAAGAAAAGAGATAAAAATGAGATCCATATATATTTTATTTTTCTTAAAAGTATATAATCCTTAGCTTGAAATTCTTACTTTGCTTTTAATTTCCTTTTCATGCATTGAATAATTAGTACCTATTTAATCTAAGTTACCCATTTTCTATGAACAAAATTAGTTCCTAAATTATATTAGTCTAAAATTTTGAATAGTTAGTTATTGTCATCTTACAAAAAATTATTGTTATTTTCTTTGAACCTGTAAATATCTAAGACATCTAATATTTGCTGTCTCTGATACACATCTAGAAAAATATAAGATATCAAATGTATTACTAATTAGATTTTTAACTAAAGTAGTATAAAAGGTACCGTATTTAATAAAACTTAAATATTGAATGTTTATTGTGACTTTTGAATTATTACTATACAAGTTAATAGCTATTGTAGCTATATGCATTTTAATTTTATTCTATAAAATAAATTTTGTAATATTGAATATCTACCTTTTACTTCACTACTATAC
This sequence comes from Cinchona pubescens, assembly GCA_025175665.1. Classification (NCBI taxonomy): domain Eukaryota; kingdom Viridiplantae; phylum Streptophyta; class Magnoliopsida; order Gentianales; family Rubiaceae; genus Cinchona; species Cinchona pubescens. The sequence continues at coordinate 130,057 of JANKKI010000419.1, forward strand.
ATATTGATAGTTTTAACATAATGAATTAAACAGTAAAATTGATACACTAGGGTTTTCTCTCTAGGGTTTCCCTCGCAACTCCTTAGTTTCACGTTGCATGGAAAATTTTTCTAGCTTCCTGCCACCGACTGAAGGACAATCTCATCAGCCAAACTGCTCATTTGTAGATGTCCTTGCTTAGACACAACATTCTGCTCTCAAAATAAAAGAAGTCACCTCCCATAGAGGAGAGCCTACAATTTTCTTCTCCAAAGACGGTATAGTAAAACTTGTTGCCCCCTTTCAACGTGCCCCAGTTGGGAAGTTCTCGCATAGCAGGCTAAGCATGGATTTGATTTAGAAGGAAGATCTTCCCAAAACTAGGTTTCAAGGGCTCATTCACTCTAGGCCTCATTGACAATGGACACCTGCTGATTACGTTTTAGCTTGGAAAAATATTTCTAACATTGTTGGATGAGAGGTCAATGGTTGATCCAGGGTTTCTCTATGAGAGTTTTCAAATGATCGACAAATTTTCTACTAGATATTTATTCTTCAAGGATAATAGTATGGACCAGCATGGAAGGCCTTCCTGCACACTATTTCGATAAAGCTTCTCGTGTCTCTTTGGCTAGTGCTATTGGCAATCCACTTAAACTAGATGCATTGATCTGAATGTTTTGCAAGATCTTTCCAAGAGGATTTGGATCGATGAAGAAGATTTTGGTTTCTGGAAATCAATGTTGTAAGAGAATCTCCCGTCCTATTGCAAAAATTGCTGTATAATGGGTCACTCTAACAACAATTATAAGCATGCTCAGAAGGTTGAACAAATAGATAATGTGGAGCAGCCAAAAATCCCGGAGATCTAGAAGAAAACCACAAAGAAAAGCCCCTTATTGAAAAAACCCCTTGGTGTGAACAAAATGATATGCTGTCGAGTTGCAATGCCGTCATAAGCACCCAAAATTAACAATTCTAGTGTAGTAGTGAGTGAGTCGAGTTCGTCCCATAGAGAACTGGGATTATTTTTGTGCTAAATTGGAACAGAGGGGGAGGGGGGATTTGGAATGCTTTTTATCTAAAACTAAAACAAGAAAATAACTAAAGAAAATTTAATTAAGAACAGATCTTGGTTTTAAGAGACATATCCACCATGGCAATTTCACTAGTCGATCATTGATTTAACAAGATAATTTAATTTTTACCAAGCACTAATTAAAGAATTAACCCGAACGGATACCAATTCAAAGTTGATTCTTATTTCTTTCTAAAGTTGGATAATTTTCAACACGCGATCCAATTAACCCTAACTATTAATTTAACCTAGACACGTGCCAAAGATTAATTAATAGAAGCATTAAAATCAACAAAAACAATTAGACTAATTAATATCTACATAAACAAACGCAGTTATGCCAATTAGATGATTAATTTTCCTAAATTCAATATCACAAATCCAGTAATTATCAAATCCAGTTGCTTCACAGATTGAATTTAAGCACACGCAGTTAAAACTATCTAGCAGATATTAATTCTAATAACTTAATATTCTGCAGCAATAATAAGTTAAAAAGAACAACCATAAATTTAATCGCAGAAAAATAATCAATACTTGAGATAAAAGTGAATAATTTAAGCACAGGAAGTCTAATTTAAGCACAGGAAGTCTCACAACTTTGTAGAATTTACCATGACTTCAATTCCCTCTACCAAGAAAAGAGTTTAGGCACAAAGTGCCATTAAAGAATAAAGAGGAAAATTTTTTGCTAAAACCCTAGCCAACTAGAAAATAAAAGTGTCGATCATTTTTCTCACCCTACTTGGGGTATTTATAATGAGTATTTAGGGTTACAAATAATCCCTACTGATAAGAACACGAAATCGGGTGAAAAAGAGTCCATACCGGCCGAAGAAATCCCTCAAAGACTCAAAAACACGTTTCTGCTACTGGCCTCTGCGCACATGCACAGGCTACTTTGAGCGCATGTGCGTGCGAGGCAGTAAGTTCAAGCCGGTTCTATCCTCCGCGCATATGCACAGAGATCCTAGCGCGCATGTGCGCGTGAGCTACTTCTGGAATTTAAGTTTCTAGACTCAGCGCACATGCGCAGCCCAGCTCCAGCACATGTGCGCTAACTTCCTCAATTGTGCTCCACCTTCGGCTTCGAGTTTCACCTTGATTTTGCATTATTTGGAAAAACTCAAAACATTAAAGTTGCAGCTCTATGTCTTAGCTTTCAAATGCTTATTAAATCACCTCAATTGGAGCTTGGGGTCAAAGTTATGCTTGAAATACAAAATTGTGTCTGGAATAACTTCGTATTCGTGCATGTTCCGTTCTTAGCATTTTCTTTCATCGTTTTGCATCCTTTTCAACTCTTTTTCACTGTAACCCTACAAAAACTAAGAATAGAAAATACCAAATTAAGCTCAATAATAACTCAAATCTTGCTTCCAACACATAAAAATGTGGTAATTGACACATAAAATATAGTGCAATTATGAACTTATCAAATTACCCCACACTTAGCCTTTGATCGTCCTCGATCAAATATAAAATTAAAACATTTAAGCTCAACAAAATTCTACTCAACATATTCCTTCAAATATCCACATAAATAATTAATAACCAATCCAGCAATCAGAGTAGTCAATGAACCCAAGAGCTCAAATGCTAATAAAAACCAAAACATGAAATTCGTGTGTATGTGTGTATAGTCATTCAAAAATTTAGATTTGCAAATATCTAAATTAAATCATGAAGACCCTCAAAATTTTTCTAAACACCCCATAGCTCACTCTTCTTACACCCCTCCACCAATCTAGACAACCGATTCAATCTAAATTTAGGTAGGACTTTTAGTTCGAAAAATAGGTTAGGATATTTGTTAGCCAAAGAAGGGAAAGGATATAGAAAATAAGAACAAGAGCTTTATAATATTGATGGCCATATATTAAAATAAAACTTCTCTTCACATGCGGAATATCATACATCCCCAACCCCACACGTGAGTAACAAACACCCATGAAGAATTCCGAACAACCAAACATGGCAACCTTCCTCGGACATATATACATCACATCATCCTTTTTATCTATGTCCGCTCACAGTACGGGTACCAGTGGTAGGCACTACCCGCAACATATAAACATGCAGGTACCAGAGATTGCGGGGCTGCATAATACTGGTACCAGTGATAGGCACTACTCTTGTAAATATCTAGAATAGAAAAGTACCATGATGGGCACTACCTGCAACTTCCAAAACTCCCATATTCATGAGTTTCAACAATTTTTTTTTTCAATACCTCATTTCGCAACAAAAATGTACATCACTCACTTCTCACAAACTTCCACCCTTATATAAGAGACATATAATGTGCACCATAAAGCTCTTAAAGGGAATAATTTAGGATAAAATAATGAAAAGAACATGTTAAACTCAATAAGGGTAGGTAAATGAGTTTATGTGAAAGAAGGTGAATGATATTTTTCTTCACAAGAATAAGGCTCAAATAAGGTACTTAGAAACAAATTGTTAAAATGGTTAGCTAGAAAGGCTCAACAAACAAAAAAGCACTACCCTCATTTTAAAACTAAATCAAGTCGTCTAAGAATTAGCTTCGAAAATGTAATAAAGTGAGTTTTTAGGATGCAAAATAATTGAGTCTACATAAATTTGTCTAAATATCCCAAATCAAAAATTAAAGTATGGCTTAGTGCTCAAAAGTCTTCGAAAATCATGAACGGAAAATATTAACACCGACTACTCATTCAAGCATGGTTCAATTAATGATTATCATGTAGAAAAATGGAGAAAATACGTTAAGAAAAAATTCTTGAAAATTGTCAAACATGGTCTTATTTTTAAGTACAAAATTTGTCAAAGATTTTGACAAGGTTCTTCAAAGAAAAAGTTAAAATATATTACAACCAATTCGATGTGAATTATTTAAACACTTTTTCTTTTATCTTCTAGATCAAGCCAGGATTTTTTCTACAGCATTCTCCACTTTATGCAAAAATAAAAGCATAAAATGGAAAAATTAAGCTTCTCTGGAATTAAGTCACGTTTGGAGCAGTATCCGCTATGCTTAACCCCTTGTTGCGAATGAAAGCTAGAGAACACTAAACAAAACAGAACAAAAAAATAAATAATTCCCTTGCCTGTCTCTTATTAAGAAGTACAAGAACAGATTTAGAAGGATCCTACAATAATCAAGAAGACTTACTCCCTTAAGGGAATACATAACCAAAATAAATGAAACACACCATAACGACAAATAAGTTAATTAACTAAAATAAACCTAACCAACGAAAATAAATTCTGAATAAAATATCTAAGCAAATTGTCTAGGAAATCAATTCAATAACTAGCAACGAAAACGGCCCAACAGTAGGGCATAAGAACTCAAGGAGCATGGGGCCCCAAGTCCTGCGGAAAAGGTGGAAAGGGTGCGGAATATTGAAGGGTCCTCGCCCCGCTCTCTGGCTGTCTGACAAGCCTTCATTGTTTGTTGCCACGTAAACTGATAGTGCATAAATGAATCAAAATGGTGGCTCATCCGTTGTTGTTCAGCCAAGATCTGATGTAGAAGGTCCACCTGAGACTGTGGAAGAGCAGGTACTGGCTCGTTATCCGAATCATCGGCTTCTTCCACTTGTGATGTAGAAGCTTGGGCTCTAGTACGTTTAACCGGAGCCCGTAGACCTTCCATTGCAATCATCTAGCCTGGCCTCAATTTTTCTTCAGAAGGCTCAACCGGCACCCCACTTTCCAAGCATAGTGTCGTGATCAGATGACGAAACCACAATCCCAGTTGCCTAGTAGTAGCGGAGTAACAAATTTGTTGATATATGAGCTGACCCACATCAATGGCTTTCCCAGTAGCAATGCAATATAGCAATTTAGCCCATTCTATAGTGACATGGGTAAGATGGTTTACCGGTAAAAGGGGGCCACAAATGAATTTAAACCAAACAAACCATGCTGGCATAAGTTTATTCGCGTGGAAATGCCGAGCCGCCCTGCCATTTGCCGTAAAGGTCCAATCCACATCCCCGTCACACAGAACACTGGCGATCTGTTGAAGCTCTACATTGGCATTATGGGTGTTAGGCCATTCATCGTTGCGAACACGATTGACCTTCAAAATTATATTGATTTCGTTGGCAGAGATATCTACTTCCTTCCCCCGTACATAAACCCTGGTGGAGTTATAATGATCAAAGTTAGAATAGAACTTGCACACCACCGGAAGGATGGCATCGATGGGAGTTGAAGTGAGAAGTTCCCATCCACGATTGCAAATAGTTATCTTTATTTCTGGCACTCCTGCCAACGGAACTTGAATGCCCATTTCCTTTATTACAGCCCGTTTAGAGATGTCATCATCTACTTTTCTTTGGCAGCCGCCGTTAAGAAACGTAAACCGCCACCAACCCTTGATTATGTAGCCCCGGATGAGGAAGATTCTCAGACGGTACCCTTGCCTGTGGCTGTTTTCTTGGCTGCTCTTTCCATTCCTATAAAACATAAACAAGCATCATAACTCCAAAACAAACAAACAACACCCCACACTTACATAAAGAGTCAATCCCCCAAATCATAAGTCTTAGATTACACACGAAATTATAACACAATATTTTTAAAACTAAGACTTATATATAATGCATGAACATTCCTATGCATGAAAACCAATTAGACAGAATTCACATGGCATAATCAGTGGCCTAGGGATTAAATTCATGCATCACTGCCTTGTGTTTGAACATTTTTATTCATTGGGGCATATTATCGAACACATGGCATGCATAAAGAAAGAGGAAATTTATGGGTATATTATGAACATGCAATCCATCCTCGATCAAAATCCCAACAAAAATCATAAAAAAATTTGTAGAAAGAAGGAGAAATTCATACCTTGATTTGATTGTTCTTGAAAAAAAAGAAATTTGGATGTAAAATTGATAGAATTGGGGTGCAAAGATTGCCTTATTTGATTTCACACCTGTCAGCTTACACAGTTGGCATGTATAAGCCCCCAACACTCTTAATCATTTTTTTTTTTCTTGTTTTTTTTTATGGGAAACTTATAATGTTATATAAACCCATAAAAGATCTCTTTTATCATTTAAGCCTCTTAATGCAATTGATTTCCCAATTAACAACAAAACTAAAAATCTAAATCCTTAAAATGAAAATAAGTAAAAATAAATAAAGTTGCAAAAATTAAATAACAGAATAAAATTTAAATGGACATGGGTTGCCTCCCATGCAGCGCCTTTGTTTACTGTCGTTGGCTCGACTTGATGTTCGTTTACCAATCAATCAAGTTACTCCCCCCATGTGGAGGAGTCCAAGAATCTTCCGCTTCACTATTCTAAAAAATAATGGATTCATTCTCCTTTGCTCTTGTAGGACCCGAACAAGTTCCTCTTCTTGCGACTTGCTAAGTTGACTTGAGATTATCACCCTCTCTTTATCCTTTAAAAATATGTACTTAAGATGACCAGGAAGGCGATTATAATCTGGAATGGTTCCCTGTATAACAGATAACTTCAATTTCTCGTTAGAAAGTGAAAAGACGTTAGGACTTTTATTACTTGTTTGGTGCAACAAGTCCATGTTCTTTTCCTTGAGATGTTCCTCACGGTTAGTGTCCACCTCCTGATTATTCGTATGCTCATGAATTTCCTGTATTGGAGGTTTACACACATCAATTATAGAAACAAGTTTAGTACGGTCAGATGGATCAACATCATCATAAATGCTAAAGTTAACAATTTTATCTCCAAATTCCATACTAAGATTGCCTTTAAGAACATCTATCTTAGTTTGGGAAGTAGCTTAAAAATGGTCTTCCTAACAAAATAGGAGCATTGGAATCACCTTGTTCCATTTCTAACACACAAAAATTAGTAGGAAAAACTAGACTTCCCACTTGAACTAAAATATCCTCTACGATTCCCTTAGGATAGGCTAAAGATCTATCAGCCAACTAAATTACTATACCAGTTTTATTCAATGGTCCGATTTTTAATGCATCATACACAGAATATGGCATTACATTAATAGATGCACCTAAATCCAGCATGGCCTTTTCCAAGTGTGTATTGCCTATTTGCACTATCAGCTGTCTCTTATACACATCTAGATGTGTATAAGAGACAGGTATTAGACTGATACATAAGTGCGAGGTACCTATACCGTTTCTAACTTTCTTCTCTTTTTGCTTTCTTTTATGGGAACACAACTCTTTCAAAAACTTAGCATAGCGAGGTATTTATTTAATAGCATCTAATAACGGAATATTTACCTCGCACTTACGGAAAGTCTCATACAGCTCTTTGTCTGGGATCCTCCTTTGAAAACTCTTTCAATGCCTCGGGGAATGGGGGTTCGGGCTTATCTTCGGTCCATATAGGAACACGTTTATCTTTACTGCTGCTGCTTTCCTTCTTGCATGGTTCAACCTCTTTTTTGACTGTGGTTTTCTTCTTCTCGGCCTCCATATGTTCATGAACTATTTTCCACTGCACATCAACCTCTTTACCACTCCTCAGTGTAATTGCGCTCACATTCTCCTTAGGGTTGATGATAGTTTGAGACGACAACTTTCCGGAGCTTTGTGCTTCCAATCTATTAATCGCAGTAGCCATTTGTCCCATTTGCTGCTGCAACTACTGAATACTGGCTTCGGTGTCCTGCTAAAGTTGAATAGTATTTTCAGTTAAAATATCCAGTTTTTCCTCTAAAAACTTACCCGATTGATTATTCAGATTTGATTGTTGTTTTTGAGCAAAGGGTGGCCTATAAGGTTGAAAGTTCTGGCGATTTTGTTGAGGTTGATTTTGGGCTTGGTTCCCATATTGTCTTAAGTTAGGATGATCCCTCCATCCAGGATTATAAGTGTTTGAGTAGGGATCATAACTTTGTCGTGGATGCCCTGGGAATCCTCCGGCTGCATTTACTTGCTCTTGGTCTTCATCTTGTAAAGTGGGACACATATCTGTTAAGTGTCCTCATTTGAGCAAATGCCACATGGTTGTGCAGTCGGTGTGGTACTTGAAGCCAATTGTCGAACAAAAGAAGTTAAACTAGCCATTTGTTGTTCTAATGAAGAAATATTTACCTCATTTACATGCTTGATAGGTTGATCGCGTCGTGTCCCAAACTTCTGAGAGCGAGCGGCCATATTTGATATAAGTTCACGTGCAGCGTCTATGGTCAAATTGTCTAACGCCCCTCCACTTGCGACGTCGACCATGTTCCTTTCATTAGGCAACAACCCTTCATAAGAATATTGGATTTGTAAGGAGTCACTTATCTGATGGTGCAGACAGCTTGCACACAGTTTCTTAAAGCGTTCCCAATACTCGTACAACCAAGATTCTTCATTGAACTACCTTATTCCACAAATTTCCTTGCGAATATTTGCAGTTCGAGAAGCTGGAAAGTACTTAGCCAAGAATAGCCTATTCATTTCCTCCCAAGTTGTTATACTACTCGAAGGCAAATCGAATAGCCAATCCTTCGCCTCATCCTTGAGTGAGAACGGAAATACTTTTAACTTGATGTGCTCCTCTGACACCCCGGTGGGTCTCATACTAGTGCAAACCACATGGAACTCCTTAAGGTGCTTATTTGGATCTTCTCCTGGTAATCCATGAAAACAAGGTAATAAATGGATTAGTCCAGATTTCAATTCAAATGTAACATTAGCATCTAAATCTGGATAAGTAATGCATAAGGGTTGTTGGTTCAAAGTGGGCGCGGCTAATTCTCTCAAAGTGCGTTGCGCCATGTTAGGCTCTTCCTGTTGTTCTTCTTGTTCCTGTTCACCTGCAAAGATATAATTAAACAAATTTTCTTCCCCTAATTGTCCTTCTCGTATCTAATAAGTTAAATCTTCCCAATCTGCGTAAAGTTCTCTGTATTTTCAGATCAAATTGGAATTCAACTTGTCCAGCAGACCGGGTCACAGGCATACACAATTAGTGGTAGAATAATAATAAAAAGAAAGAAAAAGAAAAACTAAAATAAATATCACAAAAATAATTCAAACCGTTCCCCGGCAACGGTGCCAAAATTTTGGCATGAACAAAATGATATGCTGTCGAGTTGCAATGCCGTCGTAAGCACCCAAAATTAACAACTCTAGTGTAGTAGTGGTGAGTCGAGTTCGTCCCACAGAGAACTGGGATTATTTTAGTGCTAAATTGGAACAAGGGGGTTTTAGAATGCTTTTTATCTAAAACTAAAACAAGAAAATAACTAAATTCACAATTAAGAAAAGATCTTGGTTTTGGTCATATCCACCATGGCAATTTCACTAGTCGATCATTGACACACAAGATAATTCAATTTATATCAAGCACTAATTGAAAAATTAACACGAACGGATACCAAGCCATTCAAAGTTGATTCTTATTTCCTTCTAAAGTTGGTTAATTTTCAACACGCGATCCAATTAACCCTAACTATTAATTTAAGCCAGACACGCGCCAAAGATTAATTAATAGAAGCATTAAAATCAATAAGAACAATTAGACTAATTAAACATATACACACGCGGTTATGCCATTTAGATGATTAATTTCCCTAAATTCAATAACACAAATCCAATAATTATCAAATTCAGTTGCTTCACAGAAATTAAGTGTGTAAACAATTACTTCTGTCTCTAGCAGTTGATTAATGTGTAATAACTTAGTATTCAAGCAATAATAAGTTAAAAAGTAACAACCATAAATATAATCGCAGAAAAATAATCAATACTTGAGATAAAAGTGAATAATTTAAGCACAAGAAGTCTCACAACTTTGTAAAATTTACCATGGTTTCAATTCCCTCTACCAACAAAAGAGTTTAGGCACAAAGTGCCATTAAAGAATAAAGAGGAAAATTTTCTACTAAAACCCTCCGAAGCCAACAAGAAAATAAAAGTGTCGATCCTTTTTCTCACCCTACTTGGGGTATTTAAAATGAGTATTTAGGGTTACAAATAATGCCTACTGATAAGAACGTGAAATTGGGTGAAAAAGAGTCCAACTGGCTGAAGAAATCCCTCAAAAACTCAAAAACACGTTTCTGCTACTGGCCTCCGCGCACATGTGCAAGCTCCTTTGCCCGCATGTGTGCTTGATGCAGTAAGTTCCAGTCGGTTCTGTCCTCCGTACACATGCGCAAAGATCCTACCGCGCATGTGCGCGCGAGCTTCTTTTGGAATTTAAGTTTCTGGACTCAGCGCACATGCGCATCTCCAGCGCATGTGCGCTGACTTCCTCAATTGTGCTCCACCTTCGGTTTCGATTTTCACCTTGATTATTGCATTATTTGGTAAAACTCAAAACATCAAAGTTTCATTTCTATGTCTTATCTTTCCAATTCTTCTTAAATCACCTCAATTGGAGCTTGGAGACAAAAGTTATGCTGAGGTCTGAAATACAAAACAGTGTCTGGAATGACTTCGTATTTGTGCATGTTCCGTTCTTAGCATTTTCTTTCATCGTTTTGCGTCCTTTTCAACTCTTTTTCACTGTAAACCTACAATATAAAGATGTGGTAATTGAAACATAAAATATAGTGTAATTATGAACTTATCACCCCTCCACAACCACTACCTATGGATACATCTAAGGACACTTCAGCGCCAGAGAAAATAGCATACATAATTGCAAGAAGTAAGCGAAACGACAATGATCTTGATCTGGTACTAGCACGGTTCAAAGTCCCGGTCTCGGTGACGATCGCAGAACGTATCATTCCACATCAGTTTCGAAGTATCGGTCGCATATCGGATGATACGTTAATTTAGAGACCGAAAAAATATTTAAAAAATATGAAATTTTTTTTAAAAAATATAAACAAAAATGATAAGAACAACAATTATATAAAATCAATGAACAATTATATTAAATTTAGTGATCACAACTCTCAAGCAACATGAAATACCCATACATAATTGTTATTTCACTTGTAGTTATTAGGCCAATCAAAAGTTTTCTTTATAGATGTTACAATTGTTTATTAAATTTTCTTTCTTATTATCTAAACAATGAAATCATTATTTTTGTGAATCACAATTCAAGATTCAACCAGATTTGATGTCCATCAAACATAATTAAATTTGATTAAAAACTAATTAAAGATAAATAATACTCCTATTCACTTTTAAAATCCTTTAGGGGTCAAAAAACAATATAATAACATAATAGAGAGACAAAAATAAGAAAACTTAAAAATTATAAGGGCTGAGTGAGAGTGGATTATAACTTGGGGGCTCAAAGTCAAAATTTCACAATTTCTAATTTCCTCCTCATCAGTCAACATCACTAATCCAATCCCTCAGTTTGTCGCCGCCGACGAAACTTCCGAAATCTCTTCCTCCAAAAACCACCACACACCCAACTAAATCTCCAAAATTCCTTCACAAATGAATTCCTACTTCACTGGAAAATGAGAGACACAAAAAAATAAGTTGAAAATCTTACTTCTAATCTTCTAAACCACTCCAAAAATTGCTTCCTTTTTGTGGGTTTGTTGAGTTAGTCATCTCTTCAATCAAAAAGATCAAAAATTGGGAAAGATGCCGGCTGAATCTATGCTATTTTAATTGGAATCTCAAAGATGAAAAGGTCAGTTTTTATTTAAATTGAATGAATCGTGAGTTGACTCAATCGAATCGGACGATTCTCAACGAATCATTGAATCGTTGCGCTAAATCGCCCTAAATCGGACGATTCCCGGTGAGTCAATGCCAGTTCTGGTGACTCCGGTACATCTCGGAGCGGTCTCAGAGCGGTTACTCTAGTTTCGGTTCCGATTCGGCTTAGTCAACTCGGACTCGGCCGAGTATTTGAACATTGGGTTCGAGTGGATGGTATAACTGTGGATAACATTACAATGGAAAACTCTACTGCTAAAGGTGAACATCATTCAGATGAAAAAGAGGCTGTCAATGATGTAGTTGATTGTGAGAACCGAGCATTATTTAGGGGTGACCAGCAGCTGCATATCATCAGTGTTCAAAGACTCAGCCAAGTCGGAACCGGAACAAGGGTGACCGCTCCGAGACCACTCTGAGATGTACCAGAGTCGCCGGAACCGGCATCGACTCGCCGGGAATCCTCCGATTCAAGGCGATTCAGCTCAACGATTCAATGATTCGGTGAGAATCATCCGATTCGACCGAGTCAACTCGCGATTCATTCAATTTAAATAAAAACTAACCTTTTCATCTTTGAGATTCCAGTTAAAATAGCATAGATTCGGCCGGCATCTTTCCCAATTTTTTATCTTTCTGATTGAAGAGATGATTAACTCAACAAACCCAGAAAAATGAAGCAATTTTTGGAGTGTTTTAGAAAATTAGAAGTAAGATTTTCAACTTATTTTTTTCTCTCATTTTCCAGTGAAGGTTTCAATATATTTGTTAAGGAAATTGGAGATTTAGTTGGGTGTGTGGTGGTTCTTGGAGGAAGAGATTTCGGAAGTTTCGTCTGCATCTAGATGTGTATAAGAGACAGGACTAAGTGATGTTAAGAGATGAGGATCAGATTAGAAATTGTGAAATTTTGACTTTGAACCCCCAAGTTATAATCCACTCTCAGTCAACCCCTATAACTTTTAAAAGAAGCTCAATTTTTTGTCTCTTCTATTATTTTATTATATTGTTTTTTGACCCCTAAAGGATTTTAAAAGTGAATAGGAGTATTATTTATCTTTAATTAGTTTTTAATCAAATTTAATTATGTTTGATGGACTTCAAATCTGGTTGAATCTTGAATTGTGATTCACAAAAATAATGATTTCATTGTTTAGATAATAAGAAAGAAAATTTAATAAACAATTGTAACATCTATAAAGAAAACTTTTGAATGGCCTAATAACTATGAGTGAAATGACAATTATGTATTTCATGTTTCTTGAGAGTTGTGATCACTAAATTTAATATAATTTTTCATTGATTTTATATAATTTCCATGCTTATCATTGTTGTTTATAGTTTTTTTAAAAAAAATTCATATTTTTTAAATATATTTTCGGTCTCTTAATTAACGTATCACCCAATACGCGACCGATACTCCAAGACCGGTGTGGAACGATATGTTCCGCGACCGTCACCGCGACCGTGACTTTGAACCATGCATATCATAGCTAAATTTTTGACCCTCGACTAGTTTCAAGTTTGTTTTGAGCCAGAACAGGCATCTAACTATGGAAAATTTCAACTTGTGTAATCAGGAAGACTAGAAGGAGAAAGAAAAAACAACTAGTCACCAATTCTCCAGTCACTCCTTGTTCTCGTCGTTCCATGATTCTCAACGCTAATTTCCAATGATTAACACCTTAATTTGGATAGCAAATAAATCCACCATTCGGAGAATAAAATTTTTTAATTCGTGAGAATAAATCAGGTTTTTTGGCTCTCTTAGAACCTATGGTAGATTTAAGAATAAGGTTTGGTTTTGATCACTGCTTTTCCAATATCAAGTGGCAAAATATGGTTATTCTGGGATATCTTCTTTTACTATTAATGTTTTGAGTGATTATGAGTTGTTCATTCATGTGTTAGTTTTGCGTTCGTCATCCTCTCAGAAATGTATATTTCTCTGTGGTTTATGCCAAGTACACTCCAACAGAAAGGAAAACTTTGTGGGATCAAATGCAACATATTTCAAATGTTCTTCAGGCCACCCCTTGGATCATAGAGGGTGATTTTAATGTGATCACCAGCTCTAGTGAATATGCAGGAAATTCTCGACCCTCCATGGAGGATTTTAGGGAGACTTTGACAAGTTGTGCTTTAAAAAAGGTAAATTTTTCTGGCAGTACTTATACCTGGCATGGTATAAGAAATGGATCACCTGTGTGGAAACATCTACATAGAGTTCTTATAGAACTCTACTTGGGAGCTGACTTATCCTTAATGTTTTGCAACTCATCTTGCAAGGACAAATTCAGATCACTTTTCCCTTCTTATTAGATATGCATCTAATAATGGTAGTTTCCCTCATTTCTTTAAGTTAATTCAAGAAATATGGATAAGTGTGCAAATTTCAACAGCTGGTGAAGTCTTCATGGGAGGAGGAAACATATAGAGATCATTTTTTCGTCTTGATCACCAAATTTAAGAGGCTTCAGTTAGCATTGAAGCACTGGAACTCTACCTGTTTTGGGAATATCTTCTAGAATTTGAAGCAAGCTGAAAATAAAGTGTTGTTACAGGAGCAAGAATACGAAAGCCTTCAAACACAAGAGGCATGATAGTGAACTTCACAAGGCTCATGTTGTTTTAAAGAATTTCCTTCTTAATGAAGAATTTTTTTGAAAATAGAAGTCGAGGGTTAAGTGGGTTGAAGAAAGGGGATTCTAATACTCCTTTCTTTCATGCTTCAGTAATGGACAAGAGATCAAGGCTACCAATCCATCGAATTAAAAGCTCTACTGGAGACTGATTGGAGGAAAATAACCAATAGAAGATTCGCCACTTAAGTTCTACCACTTCACCTTTAGCAGTAGAGTTTTCCATTGTAATGTTACTTCAGAGTTCTACCTGTCTCTGCCATGCCTTATTACTAAGTAGGATACACACAATTTGACCTAGATTTCTCTTTGGAACAGGTTCACCAAGTTATCAAGCGGCTGGATGCTCATAGTGCTCCTTTCCAAAATGGATTTCTTGGTTTGTTCTATGCCCATTGTCAGGAAATCATCAAGGAGAATGCTCTCAAAGCAATCAAATTTTTATTTTCCAGGAGTCCACTACCGAAATTTTTGGGTAGCACTCAAATTTTCTTGATTCCAAAAAAGAAACGCCTAATTTATTTTTTTGACTTCTGATCAATTTGCTTGTGTACTGTCTTTAGTAAGATTGCTAGAAAAATTCAACCTTTTTTGGACAACATAATCTCAAAGGAGCAAACGACATTCATCACAGAAGGGATACTGCTGATAAAATTTTGCTGGCTCAGGAACTGGTTCAATCCCTGGACAAAAAACTTAGAGGCCACAATTTAATCCTAAAGATTGATATGGAAAAGGCTTTTGATCGTGTTTCATGAAATTTTCTCTTCAATATGATGACAAAAATTGGATTTCCTGAAGATTTTGTTTCCTTGATAAAAGATTATTTTCACCGCTTTTGGTTTTCTGTGTTGATTGATGGCATATCTTGTGGCTTCTTCAAGTCTTCTAGAGGGTGAAACAGGTGATCCCATGTCACCCATACTCTTCATTCTTGCTTCAGAAATCCTTAGTCTTGCACTAAAAAACTAGATTGACTCTAACAGATTATATGCACTGCCAAGGGGTTGCTTCCCAATAAGCCATTTTCTCTTTGTTGATGATTTGATTATCTTCACCAAAGCTACAAAGAGTTCTCTCCTTGCAAGTAAGCATTTTTTATCTTGTTTTGAAGAAGAGGCAGGACAAAAGTTCAATACACATAAGAGTTCTTTTCTAGTTGCAAAACCATGCCCTCCACACACCTTTCATATGATTGAAGATACTTTGGGATTTACGAGAATTGCTTTGCCCTTTCAATACTTGGGTTGCACCACTAGAATCTTTAAAGGAAGAACTAAATGTTCTTACTTTCAGTACATTATTGAAAAGGTTACTGGAAAATTGTCTAGATGGAATTCAAAAATGTTGTCCCAAGGTGGACGTTTAACTCTAATAAAGCATGTATTCTCTTGCATCCCAATCTACATGCTGTCCAGAATCCTCCAAAAACAATGCTACACTAGCTTAAGAGGCTTTTTGCATCCTTCTTTTAGGGAGACAAGGAAGATAGGGCCAAGATTACTAGAAAAGATGGGATGCTGTTGTAACAAAGTAAATAACCAGTAATGCAGCGGAATTTAAAATTTATAATTTCCTATCACGAATCACTTTGATTAATTTATATGTGATACATGAAAAGTATAGAGATTATATCTTAAAATTACAGTAAAATCTCCAATATGTTTGGGACGTCGATCCACAAGCCGTACAAGTGCCCAGCCTCTAATGGTATCCATACAGATAATTAAATTATGAATCTTCACAAGATTGATTTAGGACCAAAACCACGGAGTGCTAGCTCCTAAATTATCAAACGTGACTTTCATGTTTTTAATTATTTTTCACGGCTTTTCAATTGATTAGCCGTCAAGTACTAGTACCACTAAAAGTACTACTATATATATATAATACTAGTACAACTAATATATCATGTATATTAAGTACTAGCCATATCTATAGATAAATTTAGAATCCCAATCAAATTAGGTTTAGGAAATTACAATAATTCTAATCAATTTGGGTCAAGGGAATATAAATAAGTATAAAACCATTAAGACTTTTAATATGTATTACATATTAACTCCTAAGATTTGTATCTTATTACAATTGAGCCCATAAGTTAATTTATCTCATAAATTAACTCATAAGTATCTCATACTTATCAAATCATTTTAATCGTAAGTTAATTATCCTTAAGTGTGTGACCTTTTAGATTCCCAATCACGCTGACAATAAGTATAAATTATAACCCTAAATTAATTTGGATTAGATAAATTAACTTGACGCCATTAATTTATCATTAATTCTCTAATTAATTAATTTACACTTATAGATCAATATTGGCTTCTAACAAAGCATCATGACTACCCAAGTGTTGAGATATGTCAAGTGGTTCGATATCACCCATCCGTGATTAGTTTTCGTATAATTATTATCTTTTCACCAACCTATATCCCGATTAATTCAAGAGTACAGATATAATGCCAACTCTTATCGAATTAATCAAATTTATTTCTTTCCAAAATACAACTCAGTTGAAATAGAATTCAAGACACTCTTAATTCTATTTCCATTTTGTGCAAAGATTTCTGAATCGTATTTCAAGAAGTGGCCATACTGAGATATTCTCTCCTATTATAAGGAGTGGCGAATCTTCTATTGGTTATATATTATCTTATCATGATTCATATTATACCTGAACTCTACAGTATGTGCGACTCATTAAGAGTAACGACTTATAGAGCCAAAATATAATAATCCATAGTCAAGATAAACTCATGACCTCAACATCAAAGGATCATTATACTACTATCACAAAGAGATTAATCCATTGGTATTTAAATAATAATCCGTGTGGAATACTCTTAGCGGGTCAATCTGATGCAATTATTCTCAATAAGCATCCACATACACTTATGTGCTAATCTACTAGTGTCATACACTATGATTAGGGATTTATACGAATAAAATACAATTACATCATAACTCTTTATAATTTCATATATATATATATATATATATATATATATATTTCGAAAAATGTCATATTACAAAATATACATAAATATAAAAGTGTAATTTATCCCTAAAATAAATTGACTTTAGGGCATACACTAACAAACTCCCACTTGCACTAAAGCCAATCATTCATGTGCTTAAGACCAAATGAGTTAAATGACTCTCATGTTTCTTCTGGAGTAAGCTTTAGTGAAAGGGTCAGCAATGTTATCATTCGTGGGAATCTTTTCTATCTATTACTTCATTTCTATCAGTGATCTCTCTAATCAAATGATGCCTAGCGCTATAATACATATTTAGATCGCTGATAAGACCTGGATTCCTTTGCTTGTGCAATAACTCCATTGTTATCACAATACAAGAGTATAGGATCACTAATGGAAGGAACCACTCCAAGTTCAACCACAACTTTCTAATCCAAACTACCTCTTTTGCTGCTTCTGAAGCTGCAATGTATTCAGCTTCTATTGTAGAATCAGCCGTGGTATCCTGTTTGGAACTTTTTCAACTTACCGCACCACCATTAAGAGTAAATACATATCCAAATTACGACTTGCTATCATCCTTGTTAGATTGAAAGATAGCATCTGTATATCCACGAACTGTCAATTTTTGCCTACCATAAATCAAGAATAAATCTTTAGTTTTTCTTAAGTACTTAAGAATATTCTTGACTGCTATCCAATGACCATTCCTTGGGTTAAATTGAAACCTGCTCTTAACACTTAGAGCATAGGAGACATCGGGTTTAGTACATAGCATAGCATACATTATAGAACCTATCAGCCAAAGTATATGGGATCCATTTCATACTATCTCTTTTGACATCTGTCTTACGACACATGTCTTTAGAAAGGTACACACCATGAGACACGAGTATTGTAACCTTTCTTTGATTGATCCATGCTAAACCTCTTTAGCATCTTGTCTATGTAAGTTGATTGAGTAAGACCAAGCAACTTTTTAGATCTATCTCTATAGATCTTCATTCTCAGAATATAGATTGCCTCTCCTAAATCTTTCATAGAAAAATTCCTAGACAACCATACCTTTACACTTTGAAACATAGGTATATCATTTCCTATCAATAATATGTCATCCACATAAAGTATCAAGAAAACAATGCCGCTCCCACTCACTTTCTTGTATACACAAGGTTTATCCTCATTTTTGATAAAATCAAACTCTTTGATTGTCTTATCAAAATGGATGTTCCAACTCCTAGAAGCTTTCTTTAGTCCATAAATAGATCTTTGAAGCTTGCATATTTTGTTAGGATCTGTGGATGTAAACCCTTAAGGTTGTATCATATACACCTCTTCCTGCAAAATCCATTAAGGAAAGCAGTTTTTACATCCATTTGCTAAATCTCATAATCATAATATGCAGCTATCACAAGCAAAATCCGAATAGATTTTAACATTGCAACTGGTGAGAAAGTTTCATCAAAGTCCTTGTCTTTGTGTATAACCTTTTACCACCAATCGCACCTTATAGGTAATCACATTACCATCCATGTCTGTCTTTCTTTTAAAGATCCACTTGCACCCTATGGGTTTAATCTCTTCAGGTGGATCAACTAAGGTCCATACCTTATTATCATACATGGAATCCATTTCAAATTTCATGGCTTCTAGCCACTTCTAAGAGTCCTTATCAGATAATGCTTCTTCGTAAGATATAGGTTCATCATTCGCAAAGACTAATACATCATTGTACCTACTTACGAGAAACTCATATTTATTTGGAGTACGATGTATCCTAGTAGTCCTATGAAGAGCTTGTGTATCATTATCAAAGTTTCATCTTCTATCACATTATCATGTGATTGAAACTCTTATTCCATCTGTTGATCAATACCATATTGTGTTTCTCGAACTTTTCCAAGATCTATTTTGATCCCACTTGCCCTTTTAAGAATAAACTCTTTTTCTAGAAAGACGGCATGTTTTGAGACAAACACCTTTTGCTCAATGAGATTATAGAAATAGTATCCAAACGTCTCCTTTGGATACCCCACAAATAGGCATTTATCTGATTTAGTTTCAATTTTGTCAGATTCTACCCTCTTCACATAAGTAGGGTAACCCCAAACCTCCAAGTATGAAAGTTTAGATTTCTTTCCAAACCATATTTAATATGGACTGGAATCAACAACTTTTGATGGAACACAATTTAGTAAATGGGAGGCAGTATTAAGAGCATAGCCCCAAAATGATTTTGGAAAGTCTGCAAGACTCATCATTGATCGAAACACATATAATAGATTTCAATTACATCTCTCAAATACACCATTTAGTTACCAAGTAGTGTATAAGGAGGAGTCCATTGAGATAGAATCTCTCCTTAAGATAATCTTGAAACTCTTGGTTCAAGTATTCCCCACCTCGATCAAATCGAAGTATTTTAATACTTTTACCAAATTGTTTTTCAACTTCATTCCTGAATTCTTTGAACTTTTCAAAGTCTTCAGACTTATGCTTCATTAAGTATACATAACCATATCTAGAATGATCTAAGTATACATAACCATATCTAGAATGATCACCCGTAAAAGTAATGAAGTATGAAAAACCTCTTCTAGTATGAATTGACATAGAACCACAAACATCAGTATGTATAAGTCCCAACAATTCACTAGATCTATCACCTCTTCTAGTAAAAGATGATTTGGTCATTTTACCAAGTAAACAAAACCCACATATATCATATGATTCATAATCAAATGATCCCAAATGGTTATTGTTGTGTAATTTGGAAATGTGTTTCTCATTTATATAACCAAGTCTACAATGCCAAAGGAAAGATGGGTGTTTCAAATTATCAATTTTGGACCTTTTTGGATTTATGTTGAGAACTGGATTTTCCATGTCTAAAATATAAAGACCATTATTTAAAAAAGCAGTTTCATACACAATGCCATCATGTGAAAAAGAACAACATTTATTCTTTTGCAAATTGACAAACCATCAGTGTCTAAATACGGAATAGAAACAATATTTCTAATAAGAGATAGAACATAATAACAGTCTTTAAGTTCTAAAACAAGACCACTATGCAAACAAAGATGATAAGTCTCTACGACAAATGCAACAACATTCGCTCCATTTCCCACGCACAGGTCCACTTCTCCCTTAGCCAACATTCTACTTCTCTTTAGTCCCTACATATTTTATAAATATAAGATGCTGATCCAGTATCTAATACCCAGGAATCTGATTTAGAAGTAGAAATATTGATCTCAATCATAAACATACGTGAAGTAAAAGCTTCATTAAGCCTCTTCTGCTTCAAAGTATCTATATAGGCCTTACAGTTCCTTTTCCTGTGCCCTTCATTTCCATAATAGTAACAATTACCCTTGGCCTTGTCCTTCTTGATCACAGGTGTTGGTTTCAACTCAAATTTGGTTTTCACAAAACCAACCTTAGATTTCTTTTTCTTCTCATTAGTAGAATCAACAACCATCACTTGTTTCCTTTCCTTTTTGATTGTTGTCTCAGTAGTTTTTAGCATATTCAACAATTGAGTAAGAGTTGCAGATAACTTATTCATGTAATAGTTCATCACGAACTATAAACAGCTATCAGGCGGAGATTGCAAAACTAAGTCAACATTTAACTCATAATTTTCTTAAATCCAAATCATTCTACTTTTTCAATTAGTCCGATCATCTTCAGTACATGAACTGCTACTGAAAGAGACTGCCATTTTACAATAGAATAGCTCTTTAGAGGTCTCATATCTCTCATTTCTAGATTCTTCGTCGAACAACACCTTGAGATGAACAATCATAGAGTAAACATCCATATTATCGTGCAATCTATTTCTACAATTCAGAACTCATAGCGGCCAACATGATACAAGAGGCAGTATCATTATCCTCTATGTGCTTACGATAAGCATTCCGAACTACTTCATCAGCATCATCTACTAGGATATCAGGAATAGGTTGATCAAGAACATAACCAATTCTCTCGTGCTTGAGAACAATTCTCAAGTTACGATACCAGTCCGAAAACTTTGGCCCAGTGAGTTTGTTATCATATAAAATGGGACGTAAATTGACGTTATTACTCATATTCTACAACACATAAATAAAGATAGTATAAGAATTTGTTATTTATGTATAAACAAAATCAAAATATAATAAGGACTTCTTTTAATTTGGTTTTGCTCCCACTATTTTAATTCAAATCAATAACCCTCACATATTGATTCGGGAGCTATCACATAACCCCTAGTGGGTTAGGATCCCATCTAATTATTTTGATCTTGGGTGTACCCAACAAACCAAAATAATTTTGAAAGATAGGTAACTCTTACCAATTAGCAACTCTTTGTAATTCCTAGATAGTTAAGTATCAATTCTTTGATAGCATATCTTATGTGACTCCTAACCTGTAATATCAAAGACATATAATCTTGAGTGTGCCTATGAAATTATACTCTGTTAATAAGATATCATACCAATTATTCAGAGATCTCATCTCATAACTCAAACATGTCCAACATAGAGTAACCTTGTTCTTAGCACTCTAAGTTAAACTAAGAAGAACACTCATTTGTTACTATAATAATGGAAGGTAACTTATTTATTGACTTAGTATTAATTTGAGG
The DNA here is from genome assembly GCA_025175665.1 of Cinchona pubescens. Taxonomy (NCBI): domain Eukaryota; kingdom Viridiplantae; phylum Streptophyta; class Magnoliopsida; order Gentianales; family Rubiaceae; genus Cinchona; species Cinchona pubescens. The sequence goes on from JANKKI010000419.1 coordinate 151,970, forward strand.
GATTTTCTTTTATTTATTTTATTAGATCTCATCAAATTTGCATGGAATATTATCATATCATCATATAATAAATAAAACATGCATAAAACCATGGGTGATTATGGACTTTTACTATACTAGTTTCCTTAAGTCACAAAGGAAACTAGGTGGTCAAATTCTAAGGGTAATTTTTAACTCTTGAAAATTTCTTCTTGGTTGCACCTTTTCGCCATCGCCATCATCTTGTACATTACAAATGTAATTCTATCTAAACATTTTAGATATTCAATCCTATCCCTAACCCACCTCTATGTAAATTACATGATTGGTTAAGAAATCTCAAGTTACATTCGAGGAGATTGAGATGAAACAATAATTACATTCAAAATAATAGATAAAGGCAGGACATGCAGGCCCTATTTAAAAAATTTACAACCATTGAATTTGAACCAAATAAATCAAACACAATCACATTGGTCTTAAGTCCATAATCATCCATCATACTATTAAATAATTCAATAATTAAATAAAAGCATAAATCCGTATTTAATATCTAATCATGAATCACTATACTTCATAATTCCAATCTCATTGAAATTATCAAATTTTGAATTATTTATGAAAATATTTTATGAAAATAAAATTATTATTTTCCAATCTCATTAGAAAATAATCTTTTAAACAATAGAATTTCAAAAATTATATTAGAAACATTTTCTAAAATTTTTTTGAACATTTATTAAATTCCAATCTCATTGAAAAATAATAAATTTCTAAAATTTAAACAAATCATCAAATTCTAATCTCAATAGAATTATATATAAATATTTTCCAAGGTTTTTTATACTTTCTGAATTTTAATCAAATTAAAATAAAGAAAGTTTCTAAATCTTATCAATTAATTTTAAACAACAATTTTCAAAAATTAATTGGTGGTTTCAGACACCAAAATTTAGAAAAACCTTTAATTTGAAAATATAAAATAATTGTCGCTAAAAGTAATTTAACTTATTAAATACTCGTAACTCATTGAATACTTTTAGCGACGAAAGGCTTAAGTATCACTAAAAGTGACAATATGCAATCAAGATGACATCATCAAGAATTGCTACCTTGACCCGTGAATCAAATTCACGGGTCTTCCTTCCCTTTTTGATTTCAAAATTCTCCAATATTTTATAAATAAAATTCAAAAATTCATATAGTTTGAAAAATTCAATATTCATAACAACTAAATACAACTACGTCATAAATTAATCAAGGGTCGCTCTAATACCACTGTAAGAAAGTAAATAACTAGTAACGCAGCGGAATTTAAAATTTTTACTTTCCTATCACGAATCACATTGATTAATTTATGCATAGTACATGAAAAGTATTGAGATTATACCTTAAAATTGCAGTAAAATCTCCAATATATTTGGGACGTCAATCCACAAGCAGCACAAGTGCCCGAACTCTAATGATATCCACACAGATAATTAAATCAGGAATCTTCGCAAGATTGATTGACACAAACCAGGGAGTGTTAGCCACTACATCATCAAACGTGACTTTCACGTTTTTAATTATTTTTCACGGGTTTTCAATTGATTAGCCGTCAAGTACTAGTACCACTAAAAGTACTACTATATCTATATATATAGAATTTTTGTAATTTTCTAAATTCAATTTGATTGGGATTCTAAATTTATATATAGATATGACTAGTACTTAATATATATGATATATTAGTAGTACTAGTATTAACAATATATATATATATATATATATATGTGTAATTATCCTTAAAATAAATTGACTTTAGGGCATACACTAACAGCTGTTTGCATGCATATTTAGGAAAATTGTTTGGGGGTAAGAAGACTAGAAGATATGCTAGAGGGTTTAAGTATGAAGCTTTGGTGGAAATTCTATAGTGGATCCTCTCTTTGGTCCTTGTTCATGAAAGCAAAATATACCAATGGCTCTAACCCTTAATTTAATTCAAGACACAACCTACTGTCCCCAACTTGGAGAAGATTGATACTAGTCCAACAATTAGCTGAGAACAACATGGCACTTCTGGTTTGAGATAGGGGAAGTTCCTTTTGTTGGGAGAACTGTTCAGGAAAAGGAAGAATGGTTGCAAATCTGGAAGACCCTTTACCTTTCCTCATCAACGATGTTTACAATTCAGCTCGAGGATGAGATCTTGATACTCTAAGGCCTTTGCAGGACTGGAACTCTTTTGCCATACTTCAGCAAACACAGCGAGACTGACACTTCAGCAAGGAAGGGATCTTCTCATTTGGTGCCCAAGTTCAAGTGCTTCCTTTTTAGTATCATCCTCTTGGAAACTACTTAGACCCAAGTCCAATACTTTGTTTTCTCGTAAAATGATATGGGATGCTGTTTTGCCTACTAAAATCTCAATTTTTTATATGTAGGCTTCTTAATAGAATCCTCTCAATTGATGATGTCCTCCATTCCAGGGGTTTTTCCATTTTGTGTAAATGCTCATTTTGTTGCCAGTTAGAAATACCTGATCTCCTCTTTCTTTCTTTCCCTAATGCCATGCTAGTCTAAACTCATTTTGGCCTAATTACAATGTAGCCAACCAACAAGGCACTCACTACAGCAACACTTACAACTATGGTGGAATATCATTGCAGCTAAAGGCATATGCTGTAGGATAATACCAGCCATCATATGCTGGGAGCTATGAAAATCAAGGAATCATATGCGTTTTGAAGGCTTAAGCGTCACCAAGGAATCAGTTATGCATTTTGAAGGCTTAAGCGTCACCAAGGAATCATATGCGTTTTGAGGGCTTAAGCGTCACCAAGGCACAAATCATCAGCAATATCTCTTCAACCATGCATGAAATCTCTCTTGCTCAGCCTTTTCTATTTTGTAAATGGAGTAACCATTTTCTTCAGCAAGGAGTCCCTATCAAGTTGGCCAAGAAGCAAACACGACTGTCAATCCCAGTCTTTTGGCAAGCTCCTTCGATTAATTTGCTGAAATTTAATATGGATGGAGGATCAAAGGAAACCCTGGCCAGGCAACGGGTGGAGGAGTTTTGGGGGATCACCAAGGCCAGGTTTTGTACGCTTTCTCATCAACATATTGTTAGCAAACAAACATGGTAGCAGAAGCATATGCCCTTCTTCAGGGAATTCAACATTGTCACCAACAAAATTACCACGATGTTACCTTTGAAATGGATTCTAAAACTCTCCCCAAGATTGTTAAAGGATGGACAAGCATACCATGGATGCTGGATAACTGCATTCAATGTATTCATTTCTTAGCTACTAGAAGAAACTACTTCTTCCAACATATTTGTCGTGAAACAAATAATGCGACAGACTTCATGCCAAATCATTCATGTACAACAAATGGCAACCTTGTTTTCCCTACCAATCTTACATTCCTAAATTCTTAATTGGAATAGTTAGATGTAATGATGCAAAGAAATTACCTTCCATTCGTCAACGTAAATCCCCTTGAACTTGAAGGGCCCTTCATGTATTTCGAATTCAGATAAATAAAACTCCATTTTTCTCACAAAAAAATAATTAATCAGTAAATTTTGTGCCATAAATTGCTGAATTGTGGTACACTATTTTTTATTTTCTTCTTTCATAAAATATAATACCTATAGTTATGTAAACTATATATTTAAGAGAGATTTTGTATCCCAATTAGAAATTACTATCTAGTATTTGCACACGAATAGTTTCTTAAAGTTGGTTTTAAGAGATATCTAGCGATTCAAGAATGAATAAAATACGTACCTTAATACGCTTGATAAATTCAAATTTGTTAGGCTAGAACTTGAATACTTGAAGAGAACAAATGGTTCTAATAAACTCTGTAATTTATCAATATTTTTCAAGACTACACTTCCCTCTTTGATAACTAAATTTATAGAATGGATATAATAATTATTTCTTATCATACATTATATTCTAAGTTTGATGATACTTTAAATTTTCCTATCTTTGAAGCTAAATAAAGTCTAGTGAACTCAATGTAGCATGTTTCAATAATTCTCAATTGAGGAAATAGATTTTTATCTGTATCTATACTATATTAAAAGAGAGAGTTTGATTAGTTGTTTTATATTTTCTTAACGAAGTTACCCTTATTATTGAATTTAAGGAATACTATATATCCCTAAGGTTGAATGACTTTTTAAAAAATTGTTGAGGCTGTTTATGTAATATCACATTGGTGTTTTATTTTAGAAATACAATTTTCACCAAAATAAGTTTCCTTACAATTTAATTAGGAAGACTTTAAAATTTCCAATTATTAAATCACTTTTAGGAATAAAATTTGATTGAAGTAAATTTCTTTCAATAATAGAAATTCCAGGATGCACTTTAAAAAATAGAGAATAATAGGAAATGGAAAGAAAATTTAGCTGGAAATTAATTTTTACATATTATACAATGCTTTTGGAATTTTAAAAATATAAATAAGAATTACGTGCTAAAAATTGTATTTTAATAAAAATACATATGTCATAGAAATTAAAGAATAGTAAAAAAATATAAGAAAATTTAGTTGGCCAATAATTTTACATATTATACTATATGTTTACAATTTCAAAAATATAAAACAAGAATCACATACTAAAAGGCATACTTTCAAACAAGTGCCTATTTTATTATATTATCATACGATTTGCAGTTCAAAACAATCTGATGGCTATTTATGATAAAACTTTTGATTCTCTCCTAAGCATAGAATGTCATGATAAGAGTTTAGTATATCCTTAATAGTGCATAAAATTATTGTATCATTCCTCATTTCATGATTTTAAGATAATTAATTAATTCATATTAGAACTTAAAAATATGTCACTCTTGTGGCTCTTATGATGTATATATGCTTGGGTTAAATATTCATGATTAACTAAAAATATCAAGAAACGAAAAAAAAAAAAACATAAAAATTAATTGTAACGAAACTTTCTCAAATTTTCAAAAAGATTTTAAGGGGCACAGTTGTAAAACAAAGAAAATAAGGGTTTAAAACCAAAGTAATCTTGTGCTGTTGCTACTGATATGTGGGTAGAATAAAAATAATCTTAAAATGTTAAATAATAAAACCACACTCATTCTTAACTCTACCCTCGTGCCCGCAAGTAAACAGTGCTAGACAGTAGTATAAAATGAGTGGGACCGTTCCCACGAGAATTGTTAGTTGGCAAGTACCAAGTTTTACAAGTGTTTTTCTAGCTAAGTGGTCCAAATAATGGATCAAAAATCTAAACTACTCAAAATTATCGATAAAATTGCATATTCAAGTTCAAAAATTAGATTAGCTTTCCTAACAAATAAAGTAATAATGACAATTATCTACTAAATTAATCTAATAATTAATCTATTCTATAGAAAGCAATTAAATGAAAGAAAATAAAACTAACTTTAATTCACTAAAATAAATAAAATAACTTTATACTAAAGTTGGAAGCAAAGAGTTCTAATTTAACTAAGGAAAACAATTAAAGAGCATAGGAGCAAAGTAACAACCATTACCTCCTAATTGAGACTATTGATTTTTGGAGGGAAAACTAAGTTATAAACTAGATATTTTTAGATTTTTGTATTTAATTTTGAAAGTCCACTAAAAATTAACTAGAAATTAAAGCAAGAAATTGAAAACTTGAATTAAAAAGTATTAAATTAATAAGAACCCTAATTACTCTAAGAAGATTTGAAATGAAAGTAAATAGATTTCTAGGAAATTAAACTAGAAAGGAAGTAAAAATTATATCTACTTAATAGCTAAAGATTAACCCACTACTACTATCTAATCAAAATCTAAACTTGTAATAAATTAAAAGTTAGATCTAATGGAGAATTAAATAGGATTTGTATTTAGAAAATGAAACTTGAGAGTCAAATCCTTCTATTCTATTCTAATCTAACTTATACTGCTAACTGACACCCTAAACTATGTGTACTATAGCATGTCTCTAGTACCTTAAATAGTAGAGTATTACACAAGCCAAAATTAGGAATTGGCTTCTGAAATATTACAAAATTGCCATTACTAATATGCTAAAAGCGAGTCCATGTCTTGACATAGAATAAGTGATGTCGTGACATTGCTCTAAAATTACATTAGCCTATTTCTGTGTCCATGTCGCGGTTTGACAAAGTTGATGTCGCAACATGGACACCAATTTTAGCAAATCTTCAATCATTCTCAAATTGTATCTTGACCCTTGTACTTTGTTTATTCCAACTTCCAACCTCTAATTTTAACTTGTAAAATATTAAACCAATGAAGTAATCAATTTAACCAAAATTCTAATAAAAACTTATCATATTTAACAATAACTAAAATATAAACACATAATATGAAAATCAACTAAAATCTTCAATTAATTAACCAAAATTTGGAATTTAATCTAACAAAATGCCATGATTTAGAATAAATAATATCAGTTTACTACAGCTATCAGCTACAAAGAAAAAAAATACAAAAGACATAACTGTGTTCTTTAAATAAACTGATATTATGTAGGAAAAAAACGAAAGATATAATTGTGCCTTTTGGCATAGACTAGCAAAATAATCTAATAGGTCAAAAAAGACAATAATAATTAAAACCCATTAAATTTAAGTAATCAAGACAAAATACATAGGCACTACTTATTTAATAAATAAAGTATAACTAATTTTCCTATAATGTGTTTGCGATGGTCTCGATTAGTTTAGTACAGATTATGTACTTGAATTGTCGTTGTAACATATTGTAATCTTTAGGTTTGGTACACGTAGCATGTGTTTTTATGTAGTAATTTTAGTTCTTAATTGAACAAAATCTATCAAGTCATTTGTTAAAATTTCAAAAAATAAATAATTATGCTATTGACAACTAAATGTATATTAGGACCACTATTTCTTCCATAATGAACTGGTAAAATCAAAATAACATAGGAGATCGTCACTACTTGACAATTAAATAATGGTTAGTCCCATTCTTTTGATTTTTACATACTATAATTTTACTCTAAATATAAATTTTATATTTATGTATGGAAAAAAAAATTATTGAATTCAAATTTTAAGCATTCAATAATATAGTTCACTAAGAAAAAATAAAATAAAAGATAGTCATGTATTATATTTTCTCCATTCTTTCAATAATAACCTAAAAATCAAATTTAATTTCCATACATGGCACTACATTATCATGTTAGTTATGTAATTTTAGTGCTCCATTTATATCTGATAATCGATATGTAATTCTACCTTGATTGATAATAAACATGTTCCTGTACTTTTGTAATAAAGTATGCTAATTAAATAATTAGGTATTTTGATTAGTATCATTATAAATACTTTGTCAATTATATAAAGCAAGAGATACTTATTTTTTTACATGTGTTGATTTAGAATAGCTAAATTATAGTGTAGAAAGCTTTGCATTATAGAAGTGGGTACTCATGAACAAAAAATGTAATGCAAAACATGACAACAAACTAATAAAATTAAATGAAGTACTCGGCCATCTTTTATTAATGAGAGTTTCTAATAAATATGAGGAACCAAAATAATATGATTGCACCTAAAATATCTACTTTTATATACTTCACTTTTTATTGTGAACAATGATTGATATGCTCTATTTCTTTGTACATGTTACATTTTTTTATTTTTTATTATATATACGTTTCATTTTTATTTTTATTTTTATCTTGTGAAAAACTAAAATACCTATTAGTTCTCACACTTCTACTTTTTAAACCAAGATAGAGAGGTTAAAGAATAAGCACTTTTTAGTCTAAACATCTAGCCCTAAAGCACTTTGATTTATTTGTCATAAGTACCAGACAAGTATAAACCAAAAACTGATTTACGACAAGTAAAATACTTACTATATATAGTTACAACTTTGCAATAAAATTTCGCTCATTTGTTATACCAAAGTAGTTTAAATTCCTATTTCTATTTTCAAATAATTTTAATAGCATGCATGTAATTTTAATTGAGTATAAGGAATAGATCATCATAACTTAAAATAATTGTCAATAAGCTAAATATACCACAGCAAAAAATACAACAAACGTGCAAAGCACGCTCTTCCATACTAGTTTTAAAAATTACAAGGTAAATGTGTTATTTACAAGATACAATTATTCAGCTTTTATGAAATTACTTGAATTATTAAACTAAATAATTTTCTTATATTTCCAGCAAAGTACGTATAAAAAAATGTATAAAAATCACTTATGAGCAAATATTTCTCTAAATCCATATAAACTACAAAAAAAAATATTTGGTTTAGTTAAATATTGATACATAAAATATATATGCAAAAAATTAAGTACACTTAAAAAGTCAAATAATTAGTATTTCCAAACATTATTTATTTTTAATTCATAATAATAAAAATCAAATAATTATTTTCTTCAAATTTGCACTCCCGTGCTAGTTCTCATAAATAAGATGTTGTATGTAGTAATTAACAAGTGGACTAATGTTAAAAGGCCAAATTAATGGGTGCTTCTGTGTGCCGGCTCTACGATTCAACTAAAGGATAGAATGTCATATAAGAGACAGGCTATAAGCTGTCTCTTATACACATCTTTTTTATAAGATTAGCCATTTATAATAGTAAAAGCTAAAGGCACATTTCTATCTTAAGTTTCTATTATGAACTAAAGAAATTGACTTTATCCGTAGAACAAATGGAGAATTGCATAGCCATTCAAAATTATCAAACATCTAATATATATATATATAATAAAACGATGTACATCGCCTAATTTTGATACTTAGCTAGCATGGACGAGTTCTCCTTATTCGCGACGTTTACAAATTTACCTACTTCGACAAATTTTGTTTTTGCCGTGTGTTAATGTCATGAATTGGCATGTGTATTGTTTTTAATTTTCTACTGTATAAATAGCTAAACTTATTATAAATTAGATAAGAGCTCCAGTATTACTAATTTAAATTCCTTTTTATTCTTTCCATCATAGTTCATTTAATTTTGTAATGGTTATCTTTATTTTATACAAGTTATTCATGAAAATGTGAGATAATCTGCTAAATAATAATTGCACAAGTTATTTATGGATCATATTTGTCTTTGTGATAGATAATAGAATAAATTAGTCGATATTTTAAAGATAAAGAAAAAAATTGGTCTTCTCCCCATGTTAAAAAATGGTAAAATCCACTTTAGCCCCATGACTTTTCATGGTCTATCACAAACCTTTGTTAGCCAAACTACTTTTGATGGGTATTAGAAATTCTCCGACAAAGACTTATGATCACTTTGCAGTCTCAAGTTTTTGTTTACTTACCACTTCAAACCAAATTTTAACATTGGTTACATACGTGATGGAATTTAACGAATTTACTTGCCGCATTGTGGCAAAAAAAGGGGGTTAAATCTACTTGGCCCACTTAACTCTTTGTGATTTACCATATTGTATTGAAATACTTTCTACACATGAAACAATGAAAAGGAAAAAGTAAATGCAGAAAAAAAAAGTTTAAATAACCCTGTCTCTTATACGAATCTAGATGTGTATAAGAAGACAAACTTGCCGTGATGATTTCTACTTTCTAAAATCCATTTAAAATTGGTATAAAGTGGCAAGAAAAAAAAAATTATCACAAATGTAGTTTGAGAAGGGTGGCAAAATAGTTTTAACCCTTGAAAAAATAGGAAAAAGGTGTAGTATTTAACTATCATCTATATTGTTCCTTCTTATCTAATCATATCATTGAATGTAAATTTCAATTGAAATTTGTATTAAAGAGTTTTTCTAATCACTCTAATAAATTTAAAATTTATATTTCACATAAAATAAAATCTAGGCAATTGTAAATGTCACTAAGTACCCTTTGAAGCAAGCAAGTATTAGTAGATTTCATATAGTGTAATTTCACTATATGTGACTTTGATTCTGACTAATGCTAGTATTTATTTCACCTTATGTGAGTTTCAGTGCTTCAATTTTATTCAATCCTATCACTATGGGTATATGTAATAATATTTATAAAAAAAAATTTGGTTGCCCCTATTTCGTATTTTCTTTTCTTTCCTAAAGATATTAATCTACTTAATTACTCTAAATTCCATTTGTTTTCTTTCTCCATATATATGTTGGCCCCAAACAGCAACCTAAGAGGGGGGTGAATTAGATTGTATCTAAAACAAACCTTTTTATGTGCTTAATAAAAGTGCAAACTTTATGTACCAAAAAAAACTTAAACACAAATGAATACAATAGATATTCAACAATTTAAGCTTAAAGAACAAATAAGAATATTGAGATTAAGAGAATCAAACCAAACTCCCAAACTTCTCAAGTTTGGAGTTTACAACTACAAAGAGCTTCTTACAAGGCAACTACCAAGTTCACAACTCGAAGTTTAGCCACTAAAAGTCTCTTCAAAGTAGGTGAGACAATAACCTCTTGTACACAAATGAGGATCACTCTTGCTCACACTAATTTCCTTTAGTTGAGCCAAGAGTTTTACACTCACAACTTCCCTTTGTTACAATTGTTATCTCTCCACTCTTACAGTTGAAGAAACTCTTACACTTCTAAACTCTTTCCACAAAACTACCTACACTATTACAACATTTGTACCCACTATTTCTCTCAAATAGCTCAAGTATTACTTGTAATCAATGTAGAAATCTCTTTTTATTTATTTCAGGCTTGGGAGTATTTATAGTTGTCCAAAATCTGCTTCCAACAACTTTCCAACGGTTATTTTCTGTTTAATGGAAAACTAGCCGTTGGACCTTTCGGACGGCCGATGCAGCATGTGTGCGTCCGAACGAACTAGCCGTTGGACAGTTCGGACGGCCGCTGCTAAACCTTGCGTCCGACGCTTCCGGTCCAAGCAAAGTCTTCTAGAATAATGATCGGACGCTGTTCTTCGTCTGAAACTGCTTCAATATTCTTTGTGTCAGACGATTACCATCGTCTGAAACTCTATTTTTCGGATAGTCATTTGCGTTCGTGGAGTCTTCTGGTTGTTTTGTTCGGACGATCATTTGGGTCTGAACTTACCTATTTTTCTGCAAACTTGTTTTCAAACTATTAGTGCGATTTGGTCATCATCAAAACATGATTATCATAACTGGGGTTCAACAATCTCCCCCTTTTTTATGATGACAAATCAGTTGGACAATTCTAAAAACAACTAGAAAATATGAAGTACAATACAAGAGAATTTGTCCATTATTTCTCCCCCTTTTGGCATTATCAAAACATAAGATAAATAATGCAATTTAAGATCCCCCTAAGTTTATTCTCCCCCTTGAAAGATGAATATAATGAGTACACGAAGAATGAGTCAATTTATGCAACAACAATTCTTCCCTTCAAGAATATGTGTTCCATAAGAATGAGAGAATTCATGCAAAAAATTATGATCAAAATAATTTTCGCTCATTCCTTACCAAAAAGCATCATCAAAACAATGAAGCATGTGTGATGCAATTTCTTGCAAAATAATTCATTTAAAAAAGAGAATGCTCCCCCTTTCTTTTGCAAGTAGTGACTTATTATCGACAAAAATTGGGAATACATATTTCCTAGCATTCTAAACAAATTCAAACACATAGATGAGTAACATTCAAGAGAACATAGTTCAACTTGATAAATGAAAGCACACAAAATTAGATGTTACCCATTTCAATGTCATCTTAGCTCATATGCCTTGAACACCCTTCATAGATAATCTATCTTGAATTCCTTGGTGCTCTCCAAGCATACCTACATACAAAGTTAAGCAACAACTTTTGGTACCCAAACTTTCTTGGGTCCAATTGGATTAGTAACATGCTTAATCATCCAAGTAGAATTTATTCTAAGCCTGCCAATTTTTCATTTCTTTTAACATAACAATTTTTCTTTATATAGCCATGTTGATGACAATAATTACAACTAATATTCTTATTGCCATAAAAAGAAGATTTAGATTTAACAAAGCACAAATCATTTTTTCTAAAGGTGATAAATTTTTTGTTCAAAAACATATTTCTAGTTCTTTTCTTTTCAAAAACATTTTCATCTTCTTTTTCAAAATATCATCAAGATCATCTAATCTCTTCTTCAATGAAGCTTGTTCTTCCATGATCTTGGTTTTTCCAACTAATTTTTTTTTTCAAAACATCATTTTCTTTTGTCAAAGAATTATTTTCATGCACAAGTTTTGAGTTGGCACTCAATAAAGTATTAACTTTAATTTTTAACTCTTTGTTCTTAGCATATGATTCTTTCAAACATTCATGCATTTTAAAAATAAATGATTCAACATCATCATCATCATTATCACATGAATCATCACAAGAATCACAACTAGAGGATGCCTCATTATTGCCCAAGTGCCATAAAAGCCATTTGAGCCTCCTCATATTCTTCTTCAACCTCTCCATCCGAATTGCAATCATCCCAAGTGATTTGGAAGTTGTTGAAGTGAGGCTTTCTTGAGTCTTTTCTCCTTTTTGATGAACCTTTAAATGCTATGCTTCTTTTTTCCTTTGCCTCCTCATTTTGTACCCTGTATTTCAACTTCAATTCAAAGGAGGTTAGAGAATTGATCAATGAATCAATAGGCATAGAATTTAAATTTTTAGACTCTTCTATGGCAATGGATTTAGGTTCCCATTCTTTAGGTAAAGTATTCAAAATTTTTCTATTCTTTTACCCATAGAATATTCTTAACCCAAACCTTCCAAATCCTTTACCATATCATTGAACCTACAATACATCTTGTCAATGTTTTGATGAGATTCCATTTTGAAGGATTCATATTTAGCCACAAGAAGTGACTTCTTTTGCTCTCTTATATCTTCACTTCCTTCATGGATTTCTTTCAATTTGTCCTATATCTCCTTGGCCGATTTGCAACCTTTTACTTTGGAAAACTCATCTGCATCCAAGGCATTATACAAAATATTAATGGCTTTAACATTTAAAGATAAATTTATTTTATCTTGTGCATTTAACTCAAATCTAGTTTTATTCCTTAATTTATGAGTATTTTCATCAAAAATATTAGCTTCTAAAGGACCTTCACAAATAATATACCATAAATCAATATCATTAGATTGAACAAAAATTTTCATTCTATCCCTCCAAAAAATAAAATTAATGCCATTAAACATGGGAGGTCTAGTGATAGAATGTCCCTCTAAAAACAAAGCATTATTGGTTGCCATGATCTTTACTCTAATGCAATTTAAGCAAAATAAAGAGACCAATGTTCTGATACCAATTGTTCTTGTACAGCAACTTAAGAGGGGGGTGAATTAGGTTGTATTTAAAACAAACCTTTTTATGTGCTTAATAAAAATGCAAACTTTATGCACCCAAAAAAACTTATGTACCACAAATGAATACAATAGATATTCAACAATTTAAGTTTAAAGAACAAATAAGAATATTGAGATTAAGAGAATCAAACCAAACTCCCAAACTTCTCAAGTTTGGAGCTTACAACTACAAAGAGTTTCTTAAAAGGCAACTACCAAGTTCACAACTTGAAGTTTAGCCACTAAAAGTCTCTTCAAAGTAGGTAAGACAATAACCTCTTTACTTGAATGAGGTCACTCTTGCTCACACTAATTTCCTTTAGTTGAGCCAAGAGTTTTACACTCACAGGATGTCCCTTTGTTACAATTGTTATTTCTGAACTCTTACACTTCTAAACTCTTTCCACAAAATTACCTACACTATTACAACACTTGTACCCACTATTTCTCCCAAATAACTCAATTATTACTTGTAATCAATGTAGAAGTCTCTTTTTATTTATTTCAGGCTTGGGGTATTTATAGTTGTCCAAAATCTGCTTCCAACGGCTATTTTCTGTTTAGTGGGAAACTAGCCGTTGGACCTTTCGGACGGCCGCTGCTAAACCTTGCATCCGACACTGCGTCCGTTCTTTGAGGGTATTCATTCGGACGTCCGAGGATGCGTCCGAACCTGCATCCAGTCCAAGCAAAGTCTTCTGGAATAACGATCGGACGCTGTTCTTCATCCGAGATTGCTTCAATATTCTTTGTGTCGGACGATTACCATCGTCCGAAACTCTGTCTTTGGACAGTCATTTGCGTCCGTAGAGTCTTCTGGTTGTTTTGTTCGGACGATCATTTGCATCCGTAGAGTCTTCTGGTTGTTTTGTTCGGACGATCATTTGCGTCCGAACTTACCTGTTTTTCTGTACACTTGTTTTCAAACTATTAGTGCGATTTGGTTATCATCAAAATATGATTATCATAATTGGGGTTCAACAATATAATTGTAACAATTAATTCAATAAACAGTTGTTCCACTGTCCATCCAAACAAGTTTAAAAACTTCAATTTTTAGAGGACATTACAATAGAGATGTTAGATCAATATTTTATGGCTGGTAATGAACATTGCTTCCTTGTGGTACACTTCTATAATCTCCTAACACTATAAGTATTGGAAGAAGCAATTTTCCTACAAACGATGACATTTATCAGGTCAAAAGCAAAGTCAGAAAATAATTTTCCATTTCTATTCACATGCAAAGATATTTACTTGCTTTTTTAATGACTACAGAGTATAGTACATTGCCTCCCATTGTGACTTTTCATTACTGTGTAAAAGGAAAGGAAAAAAAAAGACTTCTGATTACTCCCGTTAACTAAACTTAGAGGCTTAATGCTTTCATACATGTATTAGTACACTCATGCTAACTCTCGTCAATTAAATCAAAAACTGCAAATACAACATGAAAGGGAAAAGGGACCAATGTAATCTCTTATTTTTGAAGTATTGGTCAATTTGGTCTCTTACTATCATAACAAACGAATTTAATCCCTCATGTTTAAAAAAGATGAACCAATCTAATACCTATGAAGGAAATTAGAGATAAATTAATCGGAACAAATCACGTGATAATCACATGGATGTTCGGATGAGGGATCTAGATGTGTTGTTAACGATATGTTAGGTCAAATGGATTTTTATGGTTTGGTCTCTTATACACATCTAGATGTGTATAAGAGACAGGAATTTCCTTCACAAGCTTTAAATTGATTAGTTTTTATAGGAATGAGGACCAAATTAGTATTTATGATAGATAAGAGATTAAATTGATTGATACTCTAAATATAAAAGACAAAAGAAGTCTTTAACAACCCAACATGAAATCCAAACAACAAAGTTCGCCTGTACAAAAAGGCCTCAACACATAATCATTTGAAGGCTGCAAAAGAAATCAACATAAATTTTTATACAAATACAACTAAGAAGTTACAAAACTTAATTACTTACTCAAATTGATGTATAACGGAAGTTGTTAGCTTTTACCCATATACATATATGTTGGTAAATTATTTAATGAAGTTCCCCAAAAAAAAAAAAAAAAAAAAAAAGAAGAACAAGGAAAAAATTTATAGTAGAAAGAAAATTAACAATTGCCTCAGCAGAGCTATCGGTGTTTAGATTGCCATTAGATGTATATCACACTACGTAGAAATTACAACACAAAATTAAATGCGCACAGAATAATATAACATGTTCCATACAATAATTGATGTGTATAAGACAGATATACAGAAAAAGAAAATCAAATGAAAAAAATGGCAATATGATTTAGAGTTAAAAGCAAAATGCCCCCTTCTTATCACTCAAGTTGCAAGATGTCCCCTTCAACAAATTTATATAGGTATTTGTGCACTCTCCAACTAATTTCTATCCAAAAAGTAACAATTTTTTCTAATATTTAAATTATTTGCACAAAAATGCCCTTTCAGCTACAAGCAAAATGCCCCCTTAACATTTACAAAAATTGCAAAATGGACCCCATTAATTTTAATAGGCAAATACTCTTTTTTTTTTTTTTTTTAATAATGGCTTAGAAGGGTCCATATAATCCCCATGCTACTAAATAATTTTACAACTTCGTAATTTTAGGTATACATGAATTACAAGTTCTAATTTTTATGTGCCTAGATAATTTAATTTATAAAACAAATATACTTTATATTACAAGCAACATATTTTTATTTCAATGTAAAGTTTGTGCATTTATTATTGATATACTTCTACAAATAAACCAACTACAAAAAAAAAAAAAAATGTATTGAGTACAAAAAAAAAATTTAAAAAATACTCTTAACATACACATAAATTATAGAATGAGAATTCATGCAAAAAATTTTCTTTTTGGCTTAATGATAATAAAGTATAATAAAATATTATAACTACCAAATATAAGGTACAATAAATTTGGCCAAAATATGTCAATCGAAGGACTCTACATGCATATTTTTTATTCATATACTTAGAATAAACTTTTTAAGTTTTTTTAGGCTCTCTTTTTTCTACATTTTTTATTCGTTAATTTTAGTATTAATAATTCATTGCAAATTCTGTATTACAATAAAATATATATTGTTTATTATAATATATTTATAATTTAAAAATTAAATTATAAGATGCATGTAAAATTAGATGTTATAGTTAATAAAATATTAAAAGTAATATAATTTTTTAACAATGGAAAAAAGGGTTAGAAAAAATAAAATGATCTACGAGAGAGAAGATAATAAAGGAAAATAAGAAAATGACATTTCACATGTATTGGGGCTAAAATAGTCAATTTCTAACAAAAATAATATTTTAGATAGTTGACTACATGTCAATGGTATAAAATGCCTATTAAAATTGTTTAGGGGTATTTTGCAGCAAAGGTAATAGTTGGAGGGGGCATTTTGCTTTTAACCCTATGATTTAACACATGAAAAACATTAAAGTACACGCTACCAAACCATAAGGAAAAAAATATATATATATGGTGATTCCAACCACCGTTTGAATCTTTTGGTGTTTCAAGGCTCTCTGGATCACAATAGTACTTAAATTTCAAAATCATCAACAATTGAATATTTAAATCCTCCATCGAAAGCTATAAGTCATTGATAATAATTAGTCTAAGAGTTCTAATTAAATAAAACGTTTCACTCCTTTTTTTTTTTCTTTTTTTTTGAAGGAAATCAATTCTACTGTAAAATATTCTTCTTGAATCATTCCAATGAATTCTTGCTATCATATTATGTATAGCACTTCAACAATCAAACTAAATCAAATTTAAAAAGCTAAAACGCATTGAGATTACCTCAATCCATTAAAACTCTAACCAATATTTTCCATATTGGCATTCAAAATTGTTCTCTTTTTTCTCTCTTTTTTCTTTTGTAATAAAGTAGCAACTTATTGAAAGTCAATCTCTTTTTCCTTTTTTTTATTTTGAAAAAAATTAATTCCTTTCCTTTCCTTTTATTTCTTTACTCAAGAGTCCGTAACTTGTTAAACTTTTCCAAAAATATACTCTAATTTTTTATTTCCTTTTGTATTAGTTTTGGACCTTTTCATTCATTTATAAGAAATTATTAAATATAGAAAGTTTGATTTCATTTTTTATTTCTGATTTTTATACCTTGAAGTCCAAAAGAATTGAACATAAGTATTCTATTTCAAGTGATATTCTTTAGATCAAAACAATCTGTAAATTATACACAGAAAGATGTGTATAACAGATTGTTGTGCAATTGCTTCCAACAAGCACAAGACCAAGGGACTTTATTTTTTTTATTGGGAATAATCATAATGGAATTCCTAAATGAGCAAATGAAATCCCTCACTATTTTAGCATAATTAAATAGTTTTTTAGACTTCTTTCCTTTCAAAATTTTTATTCCTTCCATTTTTTTGGCTTATAGTTATTGATTGCAAATCTTGTCAAATAAATTGTTTCATATGGTTCTTTATTCTCCAACGGCATTTTATTTCCTATTGTTATTTTATTTCTAAAGGCCACTGAAAAATTATTCCCTATTCTTAGTTAATTTCTTAAATCTAAACATTTTACATGGAAATTCACTCAATAAAATTTAATTTCTAATTTGAAGTCTTAAAAAGGTTGGTTCTTTTCCTTTCTATTCTTTTAGGAGTATTTTTACACAAATAGCCTTAGCAATTAAAAAAAGAAGGATCAATTTTATATACATAGTGTGGAATTAAATTTTCAAGCAAGGGTATTCTCAAAAAGAAAATATGAATCACAAAATCAAACTCACACATTTAATATAGTATAAATAGATAGATAATATGCACTTCGTTATCAAAGCAATAAGTTGGACTCAAGTTTTATTTGCTGATATTGTGCACAAAACAATGATTTCAATGGACAAGGAGGTCCATGACTTCCATAAGTTTTATTTGCTGATATTGTACAGAAAACATAATGATCTCAACTAGAAAAAGGAGATGGACAAGGAGGTACCATGACTTCTATAACCCCTTCAAGCATCTGACTTGCCTTCCTCATTGTAGGCCTGTAATTGATGAGTCCTCTTGAATACACCATATGCCTACCATAACAAACCTTTCTAGCATCATCTTCTCATTCAAGGCCTCTAAATCATTTTCTACCAAAGTATCTAATCTTCTTTCTTGGAAACAATCCCAAACCAAATCTGTTAGGATTGCAAAATCCCCTTCACCAATTTCAATAGCCTCCACGTTTCTTCGGCAACAAATGATCTCGAGTAGCAAGATACCGAAGCTATACACATCAACCTTTGCGGTAACTTGGGTGTTCCTGAACCATTCAGGAGCCACATAACCTTTTGTTCCTCGGATATTAGTCAGTGTTCGACTCTGATTCAGTACCAATAGTTTTGCCAATCCAAAGTCAGAAATCCGAGCATGGTAATACTCGTCAAGAAGTATGTTCTGAGGCTTTATGTCACAGTGAATAATTTGAGTGCTGCATTCTTCGTGCAGGTATACGAGACCCCTTGCAATCTCCATGGCAATTTGGGTTCTTAATTTCCAATTAGGCCTTGAAGAATTGAAAAGGAAGCTTGCCAGAGTGCCATTGCTCATGTACTCATACACCAATAAACGATTCTGTCCTTCATCACAGAATCTTCAAGTAGGTGGACCAAATTCTTGTGGTTCGTCTGGCCTATTCTATTCACCTCTGCACGAAATTCCTTCTCCGTATCTTGAGAATTTCTGTCCAATTTCTTTACAGCAATTCCAACGTTTTTCGAACTCTGTTTCAGCTCACCTTTATAAACAATTCCAAATGATCCCCTTCCCAATTCTTCACTGAATCCATTTGTAGCTACTACAAGCTCTTTGTATGCAAAGCAATGCAAATTTGCTTCACTATTCGGATGAAAACCTGGCTTCTTTTTCTTATAGATGAGGCAAGTACACAAACAAAATACAACAGTGAATACGATATTTATGAACAAAGAGCTACCAAGAATCACAGATCCGACCAGTATCAAAGTTTCCCGATCCTTGGGTCTTGATCCTTTGGGACTTGGATATACCGGAGGAGCATCACTTCTGCGGAATTTAAGGAAAGCTGTGGTAGTAAGAGTGGGGCTTGCCCACCCATTGGACAATGGAAGCTTCTTCTTTCCAGCAACTATTATCTTTGAAAATAGAAACAGCACATAAACAATCTTGTAAGCAAGCCTGCCTGCAACTTGCTTCAGTTGATGGAGTTTGAAAGTGATAGTCGAAATGTGGCCAATCGGTGGCATTAAGCACCACAAAATCATATAGGTCCCCTGCAGAGCCTTGCTTAACTTCGGCACAACTCTGAGTAGAGTTGGGCATGCAGCTCCCGTACTTGTCATCTGGATCAAGAAACGTGTATCCATCCGGACACTCGCAAACTGGTCTTCCATTCACAAGATTGCAAATGCTGTTATATCCACAAGCACCTCTCCCTTTATTTGATATACTTTTGGCACATATATCATCCGGCTCGTACCAAAGAACCGTCCATTTTTGATTGGCAGTAAAATTTCGAGGATGATAATATTGCGTAAAAACTCCATCAAAATCTAGTGTTGCCCTGAAATAGTTTTCTGAAGCTGGAGGTAAATTTGATGAGGAGTTAAGTTGTTGTGTGTTGATTATTCCTTTTCAATATAGAAATAATGCCCCTACTCTCGAAAATAAGACGATAACCAGAGTTGGATGTACTTGTAGGATCAGAACTATTACTGTTGTAGTACTCAATCTCGTCTACTGTATCACTTTCATTGACAGTACGAGCAGTAAGCACTAAATTTCCATTGTCTTCGAACTGGAGAAAAAATCTCCCTTTGTAGAAACTGGTATTGGATTGTCTAGAATTAAGAACACTAGTACCAGTTACAAATTCTTGCAATGGCAGTATGGTATCAGTTGGAAATTTAAAGCTTTCCCACAGCCAGCTGCTACCGCTACTCCCCTTTAGAATAAAATTGCCAGTATCATTCATAAAACCATAACCAACTTCACTGGAAATGCCATTAGTACTCCAGAGATCTATGCCTTGAGGATCACGAAGCACCAACCCTGTTTGAGCAGTAAGCTGTACAGTCGATCCTCGCGGCACTGGATTGCTTGAATTCGCATACCAGACAACGGATAAGTTTTGTCAGGTATATTGTGATACCATATGGAAAGGAGGAACTGGTCCGTATCTTGAAGTAGTTTGAACCCGAATGCGAAATCTCCCTTTGGCGAAAGCCATTGGTTAGATTCTTCATTAGCAGTTAGAATGCTCTGCACACGCACAATCCCATCACTTTGAGCCAAAGCACAAAATGGGATGATGAAAAATATGAATATCATGAAATGGAAGGATGCATAAGATATTGCAAGAGATTTATTAGCCCTCATGAAAATTTCCAACACGTAACTAACAATATAAGCTGTCTCTTGAAGGTCATCTATGTGTGTTCAAGATCAAATAGTGTGATCTTTCCTTTTGGGCCCAACTCAACAGCCACGGACTAAAGAGTCTGGTTTGTGGAACTATTCGCACAAGGACTTGACAAAAAAATTTCTCAGTGGAAAAATTTCTCGGTGGAAAAATTTGGGTTGACGAGGTCAAATGCCAGGAATCTTGACTACTAAAATGATATTTTGGGTTGACGAGGTCAAATGCCAGGGATCTTGACTTCTAAAATGATACTTAAGATGATTTGTTGTAGAGTAGTAGTTTTATTTTAATATTTGAGTATCTAAAAAATAGGATGATGATAGTAAAATATATTATTTACATAACTTCGGACACATGACTTAATAGTCTATTAGTCACAAGGGTGTTTTGATCATTCCGACTTACATTTCTACTAAAATACAAGTCATTTCATTTAGACATTCGTGGCTACGTAATTATTTCTAAAACGATAATCACTCATCTATTTCTAGTATCAATCCAGAGATCATTTGGATTCCATTAGTAATGAGGATTCGGAATATCACACATTGATCAATCAAAGAGAGATTTAACAACTAAAAGAAAGATAGATTCTTTGGGATCATTCCTTTCTTCGGAACGAACAGAGATAGAATCAGACAGATTTCCGAAATGCTTTTCTGGCTATTCCTCAATGTCCCAACTATTCACAGAACGTGAGAAACTTAGCACATGAGCCCATTTATTTCTAGTATAAATAATAATGTTAGTTCTCACACTACAAGGGAATTATAATTCTCATTACATATCTTAACTTTTTTGTTCTCAAATATTTTCTTGTTGAAGGCAATTGATTTTAACATCAGAATTTCTTCGAAGATACAAGTGCTGCCCTCGTTCTCTTTGTTTTAAGTTTGGCGCACGACTTACCTTTGCATTGAAGTAACACTATTTGTTGGACGACCTAGGATTCAAACTTAGAACTTAAATTTTTAGCATCAATATAGAGGGTGTCGTGATTATCTAAAATTTAAAGATAACAGATACACATTTATTAGAGTTTATAGCTTATTTAGTGAAGATGTTTTAAGGCAGCAACCAGAAGAAGACTTCTAATACTTCCTGGTAAACTCGCACCGAAGAAAAAAAAAATGACAGAAAACAATTTTCAGCCCTTATTTGTAGACGAAACATAAGTCATTCTTAATAAACTTGGAGGAAAATTCTAAATTGATGAGAAATTGCGGTCCATTTTACTTGAGAAAACTTGTAAACTTATTGGAATATCAGCAGAATTTCCAATATGAATGAGAAATGGTCCATTCTCTCAAATTCACAATTAGCATGAAGAATTCTAAATAATTTATTATGCTAAACCCACAACTGAAATTTGTGTAGTTTGGGTAGATATCATAAGTCCATCTAAGCATTTATGCATAATCAGCTTCCTTAAATATTACCTATTAATTCGAGTTTTATAGCAGTAAAAGGCTTCTAGAAAGTGAATTTTCTTAGAAAAACGCCAAAAACTGGATTTGACGATCTAATCGAGACAAGCAGTAGGCATAAATATAAACGTGTATGAATTTTTTTTTGAAAAAAATGACTAATTTCACTTTACATCTCTCAACTAATATCTAATTTTCACCTTATTTCCCCTATTCTAATTTTAGACACTGTTGGCAGATAAGTTTTTGTGGGAAAAAATATAAATATATTTTAGATAAATCAAAAGATAGAATTCATATCACTCAAATAAATATATTATCGGATAGAATACAAATTATAAAGAAATTACTATTCGATTTAAACACCTGTGACTGCGGGATGGTGGCAGCTAATTTTTAATAAAATTAAAAGAAAAGTAATTAGTTGCTAAAGATGGCGATATCCGAAAGTGATAAACATTAAAATGGAGTCTTATTTTATCCCATACAAATTCAAATAGGATAATTTTGAAGGATATGATGAAATTTTATCATGTAAATCCAATCTAGATAGGATAATATACTGATAACCATACGGAATTTTGGGTGACTTGCGGTTATCAACATTATTCCAATAAAGGAATAAAGTTTCAAGAATTTACAAAATAGTAGACATAGATCCTATCCCGAAAACTATTTCGGGAGAGAGAAACCCTGAAAATAGGTCAAATGCTCTTTGTGTATTTTCATTCAATATTATTAGGCTACCTTTTATCTCTTGAATTTCTTTTAACCACTAAAAATATGGGACAATGAGCCAGTGCTGTTTAGCAAGAACATCATCGAATAATTTCTCAAAGTATTTAATGGAAGCACGATAAATTCTTTTTTTTTTTATTGTTTTGTATTATTAAATAAATTTTATTGTACTAATGTTTATTTGTTTCCTTTTTCATGTCTCTTGATTAATCGGAAGTATTTTCTTGAATATATATCGAGGAATGTAATTAAGGAATGATTATTCTAAAAGGTATCAATCATTCAGGAGAAAGAATATTCAACTAGTTACCGGGGATAGATAATGATCAAAATCTATCTACCAATTCAAGATATTCAACTAGTTACTGGGGATAGATAATGTTTGAATATTAAATTCTCTCTCATGAAGCTGGTTAGGTCAAAATTTTCAAGGCATGCACTGAATTTAGATAGTCAAATAGGTGGCCAAGAATTGCATGCAGAACATTGTTGGTCCCAAAGTAACCTAAGAGGGGGGGTGAATTAGGTTTCTTAAAAATTACTTTAAGAGATATTGATATTTTCAAGATGACAATCAGTTATAACAAAATCAGTTATAATAATATCAATAGAACAGTAAATTAAAGAGAGAATAAATTGAACATTTTGAACTACTTCCAAGCTAGCAAGCTTGAAGTATCAAATTTGAATGCTTCACACACTTCTGAGCCAACAATCTTTACAAAGTTGGGAAGTTCTTGCTCACACTAAAACTCTTTTAGTTGAGCCAAGAATCTCACTTACAACCACACTTTTATACAAGATTATCACTCCACTCAATGTTGAATTACACTCACAATTTCACACTAATACAACAAGGCTCTAAAGTCAATTTGCACTTCAAATTACTTTCTTCTAGACTTGTATTCAATGTATTAGATAATTTTTACAGATACTTAATGGGCTCAGATATTTATAATAGCAATTATAGAGCTTTCAACTACTTCCTAACGGTATAAGTAGACAATGCACAAAAAATCCAACCGTTGGGGGTTCATCATCCGATTTTAATTGAATGAAATGATGTGAAGCGTCCGATCTCACAAAGAGTGTATAAGATGACAGGATCGGACGTCCGTGCATGCCTCTTATCCTTGATCCGACAGAAACACTTAACTGTGTCTGGCGTCCGAGGAAAAGGCAGAGAGTTCCATTCTTTTACGCGGTTTGTTCGGACGATGCATTACGTAGCCACGAATCTTATAAATGAAATGACTTGTCCTGTTAGAGAAATATCTGAATGCAAAAGCTTGTTTTACACAGTTAAGTGTTTATGTCATCATCAAAATAAGATTTGGAAAACATAAATCTCCCCCTTTTTGATGATGACAAACCTCAATTGGATATGACTACTTGATTTGCAATATCTCATAATTATCAACAAACATATCGAGGCATATCAAAGCATATCACAGCATATCAATATAACTACTCCCCCTTTTGACATCAATCAAAAAATACTCCCCCCAAGATCATGTAATCAATTATAATTAGCCATATGACATTAATCAAAAGAAAGAACTCTCCTCAGATTATGCAGGTAATTTGATAGAATTTGAAATAATTTATAAAATTCAATATTGCAAAAGTCAAATACATAATCAAGCTACAGAGTAGCTGAAAGCAAATAGAAAGATAAATGAACTAATTAGAGTCATGGCATTTTTTGGAGCGCTTTTCGGTTTTTTGGCGCTTGGATGGAATGTCTTCTGTAGTGCCTTCACTGTCATCCTCTCCTCTGGTGCGACGTTGCATGATGAAATCAAATGTAGCATCAATATCTTCATCCTCATCGTCATTGTCATCGTCATCATTATTGGAATCGTCATTTGTGCTCCTTGAGCAGCTTCTGCACTGTCTTCGCGTGTAATTTCTTCTTAGCTGCTCATCTCTGTCAGAGGATGACTCAAGTGGATGTTGAGAGACAGTTCGGCGAACTGGATTTGAGCGGAAGCAGACATGCCAAGACTGAGTGCCTCTTGGAGAATGATTTGACGAGTTTCAAGTCGTTTGAGCTTACGATTTGTACGTCGTTGAAAGGAACCGACTTGAGTGCTCAAGGATGTGGAGGAGTTCACAGATATGTGAAAGAGAGGGTTCAGATCTATTGACTGATGATGAAACCTTTGCAAGTGTGAGTGGATTGTGGTTGAGGAGTAGGAGAATGAGGGATAGCAAACTCAGAAGTGGAGGCATGGGATTGGGATTTGGCAATATCAAAGGCTGCCTTAGTTAGCCATTGATCATTAAAAAACCTGAGACCTTTACGTTCAATGTAGGATTTATTAAAATAAGGAGGATATTGTTTATTTCCTGTAAAGGGAACATTGAGGTAATCAAAAACTTTTGTGAGAAATTTTCCAAAAGGAATATTTCTTCGAGTATCGGTTAGAAAAAGTTCCCATAGGGAACAAAAAAGATACCCAAAGTCTAGAGAAATACTTTGAAAACACAGAAAAATAAGTACAGTTGCATTTTCCCGGGCTCAGTACGATGCCCGTCAGTTGGCAACAAAAGATTTGTTACAAGGGTATACAAAATATTAAGTTCAGGGTGAGCAGAGTAGTCTTGGCTTCAAAGAGACATCCTAGGAGCTCGAAGATTCGTCTCTAATCATCCTCAAGATTTCATATCGTGATAAACAGTAAATCGAGATGGACTAAATGACCCCAATTTTGTTTTTCAAAACAGGATTTTATAATAGGAAGATTATACTCATCGAAAAGACTACTCAAGCGGGACGTTGAACTATTATTACTTAGCCGTTAGGAAGTAGTTGACCGCTCCTATTTATTGCTATCGATGAATTTGTCATTTTCGGATTTGGTGGAAACTTGAGGAGTTGCGGATGATTCTCCTCGAACAGAAAGCTGTCTCTTTGCTTTTTCTAGATTGAATCGCTTCATTTTGTGAGGAACCGCAACGTGATTTCACCATTGTTTATGGAAGAAAAGAAAGTTTGTTCATCTTAAGATTTGTGGGATTTTGGGGAATTTGGATGGTGAAAGGGAGAAATAAGATGTGATTTAGGGGCTAAGGATTATGGGTAGGATGATTCTTTTAATCAATTTTGGAAGTGAGATGTGACATCGGTTGATGTGGTAGGAAAAGCTCCTGTTATAACTGATTTCATCTTGAAAATATCAATATCTCTTAAAGTAATTTTTAAGAATCCTAATTCACCCCCCCCTCTTAGGTTGAAACTAATTGGGACCACTCTCTGCCTTTTCCTCGGACGCTCAGGACCTGTCTCTTATCTGAAAGCTAGATGTGTATATGCTAGCCGAAAATGAGCTAGTGCGTCCGAAGTTTCTTTCGGACGATCTAGTGCGTCCGGAAAAATTCCAGAGAGTTTAAGGAAAAATAGAATATTGTTCGGACGAATATGAGCGTCCGAGAAGTAACATATTATTTCGGACGATCCAGAGCGTCCGAAATATCAGTTGTATCATCGGACGAAGGAGTGCGTCCGAACTACGAACCTATGCCAAATTTTTCTGTAAAATCCCCAAGCATTTTCTGAGTGATTCAAAACGATCCAGAGCTAAGGGTTTTGTAAAAATATCAGTCAATTGGTCTGAAGTAGGCACATAATCAACACGAATTTCCTTTTTGCAAACTAGGTCTCTAATGAAATGATGCTTAACATCAATGTGTTTGGTTCTAGAGTGCAAAACAGGATTTTTTGTGAGATTGATTGCACTAGTGTTGTCACATAATATAGGAGATGTGTAAAAAATGACACCAAAATCTTTATGAGTATGTTTATCCAAAGAAGTTGATTGTCAATTTCCGGCAGGCGAATAGGAAAGCCGTAGAAAGAGAAATGGAATTTTGTTTTTTACTAAACCAAAACACAAGACAATTTCCCAGAAAATAACACATTCCACTGGTACTTTTTCTATCAATTTTACACCCAGCAAAATCAGCATCAGAATAGCTAATTAGATCAAAGGATGTAGAGGACTTTGGATACCACAAACCAAAATCCGTTGTTCCTTTTAGATATCTAAAAATTCTTTTAACTGCCATCAAATGTGATTCTTTAGGACACGATTGAAATCTAGCACATAAACAAACAGCAAATATGATATCTGGTCTACTAGCAGTTAAGTAAAGTAAACTTCCGATCATACCTCTATAGTGTTTTTCATCAACACTATTACCTTCTTCGTCTTTATCAAGTTTGGTTGAAGTGCACATTGGTGTACCAACTTGTTTGCAATCTTCCATACCAAATCGTTTGAGCAGCTCCTTTGTGTACTTGATTTGTGTAATAAATGTTCCTTCCTTAGTTTGATGAATTTGTAGTCCGAGGAAAAATTGCAACTTGCCCATCATACTCATCTCAAACTCTTCTTGCATTAGTAGTGAAAAATCCTTGCACAAACTTTCATTAGTTGCTCCAAAAATAATATCATCAACATAAATTTGAACAATTAACAATCCTTTTAAATCTCACAGTTTTTGTAAAAAGTGTGGTGTCAACAATACCTCTTTTGAAACCATTTTCCAACAAGAATCCACTTAATCTTTCATACCAAGCTCTTGGAGCTTGTTTCAAACCATATAAAGCTTTGGAAAGTTTGAAAACATAATTTGGAAGATTCTTATTTTCAAATCCCGGAGGTTGTTCGACAAAAACTTCTTGGTCAATAAAACCATTTAAAAAAGCACTTTTGACATCCATTTGAAATAATTTTAAATTATTGAAACATGCAAATGCAAGAAACATGCGGATAGATTCTAATCTAGCCACGGGTGCAAAGGTTTCATCAAAGTCAATACCTTCTTCTTGAGCGTAACCTTTTGCAACAAGTCTAGCTTTGTTTCTTATGATCTCACCTTTGTCATTTAATTTGTTTCTAAACACCCATTTAGTACCAATAACGGGATGAGAATATGGTCTTTCAACTAAAGTCCATACATTATTTTTCTCAAATTGACTAAGTTCATCTTGCATAAGATGCATTAACCCATGATTCATCACTTAAGGCAACATCTATATGTTTGGGTTCAATGTGAGAAAGTAATGCACAATTATTGTTCAAAGGTTTATGAGAACGAGTAGTTACCCCATTGGATAGATCACCTATGATTAAATCTTGAGGATGATTAGAGACGAATCTCCAAGCTTTTGGAAGATCGTTTTGAGCATCCTCATTCTTTTCATCATCAACTTGATGGTTGTTGATATCAATGCTTGATGTAACCTCTTGATGATCTTTATGAATAACAAGCTTTTCGAGCTCCTTTAAAATACCTGTATCTTCATCTTCACATAAATTCTTTGAGATAACATCATTAGATTCTTA
The DNA here is from genome assembly GCA_025175665.1 of Cinchona pubescens. Classification (NCBI taxonomy): domain Eukaryota; kingdom Viridiplantae; phylum Streptophyta; class Magnoliopsida; order Gentianales; family Rubiaceae; genus Cinchona; species Cinchona pubescens. Next base: position 180,226 of record JANKKI010000419.1, read on the forward strand.
TCAAATGTAACATGCACAACTTCTTCAATTAAAAGCGTTCTTCTATTGTAAACCCGGTATGCTTTCTTGTCACTAGAATATCCTAGAAAAATTCCTTCATCCGATTTCTTGTCAAATTTTCCAAGATTTTCTTTGATTTTTAAAATAAAGCATTTGACAACCAAAAACTTTGAAATAGCTCACAACGGGTTTTCTACAAAAAATGAGTTCATAAGGAGTTTTATTTAAAGAAGATCTTAATAAGACTCGATTCATGACATAGCAAGCCGTGTTAACCGCTTCGGCCCAAAAGTATTGTGGTAAGTCACATTCACTAATCATAGTTCTAGCCGTTTCTTGAAGAGTCCTATTTTTCCTTTCAACAACACCATTTTGTTGAGGAACTCTAACAACCGAAAACTCATGAAAGATACCGTTATGATCACAAAAGTTGGGAAAACCCCCAAATTTAAATTCGGCACCATTGTCACTCCTTAAACGAATGATTTTGGTATCCAATAAATTTTGAATTTTGGAAAACAATTTTACAAACTTTTCAAATGCTTCATTTTTGTGAACAAGAACATCTAATACCCAAGTAAACCTCGAATAGTCATCTACGATAACAAATGCATATTTGCAACCACCTAGACTAGCATATTGAGTGGGTCCAAATAAGTCTATAATGCAACAATTCTAAAGGTTTATGAGTAGACACAAAATTCTTTGGTTTAAAAGAAACTTTGACTTGTTTACCAAATTGACAAGCATCACAAATTTTATTTTTCAGAAATTTCAGTTTTGGCAAGCCTCTTACCAAATCTTTCTTGGCTAATTTTTCAATCAAATCCATATTAAAATGACAAAGTCTTCTATGCCAAAGCCAAGGATCATCTATAGAAGCGGTAAGACATTTTACATTGCTATTGCTAATTTTATCAAGATAAATCACATAAACGTCATTGTGCCTGGTGCCTTTTAACAAGACAACATGATTTTTGTCAAGTATAAGACATTCATGCTTGGTAAAGAAAACATATAAATCTTTGTCACAAAGTTGACTAACACTTAATAGATTATAGTTTAAATTATCAACAAGAAGTACATTCTTAATCAAGGTTTCACCATTTTTACCTACATCACCAATGCCGATTGATTTTGCTTTGTTGTTGTCACCAAAAGTGATTACTTTTCCACAGTTTTTGGATGTAAGGTTTGTGAAGAGAGAGGCATCACCCGTCATGTGCCTTGAACATCCACTATCTATGAACCACTTAGCATTGTTGGCGATGTTAAGTACCTACACAATAAATCAATTGATAACTTTTGGTACCCATGTCTTTTTGGGTCCATGAGTGTTAGTGAGATTGCTTACTATCCATACAACTTTCATTCCAAGTTTTTCATTTTTCTTGACATAACACATATTCTTAGTATGTCCATGTTGTTGGCAATATCTACAAACAATGCTTTTGTTTCCATATAAAGAAGACTTTGGTTTTACAATACATAAGTCATCTCTTCTATATATGACAAAATTTTTGTTGATTGCTACATTTCTATTTCTTTTCATATCAACAACATTTTCTTTCTTACTAGCTAAGAGAGTATTTAAATCATCCATTCTTTTCTTCAAGGAGGCTTGTTCTTCCTTGACCTTTGATCTCTCATGCATTCTTTTCTTCAAACTCACAATTTTCTTGTGATAGCCTATTGTTTTCATTCACAAGTTTAGAGTTAGCATTCAATAAAGCATTTGACTTTTTTACTAACTCCTTATTTCTAGCATATGATTCTTTTAAGCTATCATGCAATTTCAAAATGAAAGCTTCAAGATCATCTTCATCATTTTCATCATTGGAGTCATAGTTAGAATTTACCACATTGTCTCCAATAGCCATAAAGGCCATTTGTGCCGACTCTATTTCTTCTTCAACTTCTCCTTCGGAGTTGCAATCGTCCCAAGTGATTTGAAAGTTGTTGAATCTTGTTTTTCTTCCTTCCTTCTTTTTCTTGGAGGGACATTCATTTGCAAAATGCCCGAGTTGACCGCACTCAAAGCATTTATCATTTTGCTTCCTTAGCTCAAGTCTTGACTTCCCTTTGAAATTATTTGTGTTTGCAGCTCCGCCTCTTCTCATTCTTCGTTTGTTGATGTAATGTTTGAGAAATCCTTTGGTGATGAGTGCAAAGTTTAGATCCCCTTCATCAAAATCTTCATCTTCTAGATTGATGGAGCTGTTTTCATCTTCCTCTTGAGAGGTCTTTAGAGCAATGCCCCTTTTTGGCCTTGCTTCTTCATCATCCACAACCTTGGCCTTTAGCTTAAGTTCATAAGATGTAAGAGAATTGATTAGTGATTCAATAGGCATTAAATTTAAATTCTTAGCTTCCTCTATGGCAATTGTTTTGGCATCCCATTCTTTGGATAGAGCATTCAGGATTTTTCTGTTTAGACTTACATGTTGAGTACTCCGACACAAGGCTTCAAGATCTTTTATAATGTCATTGAACCTGCAGTACATTTTGTCTATGTTCTCATGTGGTTCCATCTTGAAGGACTCATACTTGGTAACAAGTAGAGATTTCTTTGCTCACGAACATCATCGCTCCTTCATGAATTTCCTTCACTTATCCCGATTTCTTTAGCGAATTTGAAACCCTTTACGCGAGTTGATTCATTTGCATCCAAGGCATTGTATAGCACATTCATGGCTTTTGCGTTTAACGTCAAATTTGCCTTGTCTTGTGGAGTGAGCTCAATCCTCGTCTTTTCTCTTCTTCTATTTGTGTGATCATCAATGATATAAGCTTCAAATGGACCTTCATTGACAACATACCACAATTATAAGAGACAGCTTCAAGCTATACACATCTAGATGTGTATAAGAGACAGGTCCGAAACCTCTGTCGGACGAAGGAAAGTTCTTGCTCACACTAAAACTCTTTTAGTTGAGCCAAGAATCTCACTTACAACCACACTTTTATACAAGATTATCACTCCACTCAATGTTGAATTACACTCACAATTTCACACTAATACAACAAGGCTCTAAAGTCAATTTGCACTTCAAATTACTTTCTTCTAGACTTGTATTCAATGTATTAGATGATTTTTTCAGATACTTAAAGCATCTATTTATAATAGCAATAAATAGAGCTTTCAACTACTTCCTAACGGCTAAGTAATAAATGCACAAAAAATAGCCGTTGGGGGTTCGGACGTCCGATGAGAATTGAATGCGTTCGAGGAAGCGTCCGATCTACTTTCAGTTTGTTGAGATGCTTCGTTCGGACGTCCGTGCATGCGTCCGGTCCTTCGTCCGACAGAGGTTTCGGACGGTCCTGAGCGTCCGAGGTTCCCACAGACAGTTCCATTTGTTAGATGTGTGTAAGAGACAGGGTATACAATGCTAAGTGGTTCATAGATAGTGGACGGTCCTGCAGGATCCGAAATATCTGTTCCTGCAAAAGCTTGTTTTACACAGTTAAGTGTTTATGTCATCATCAAAATAAGGTTTGGAAAACATCAAACATGGGATTTTTAGCTCAATCTTGTTCTTGAAGGCTCATAATCCGCACATAAGAAAAACATTCATATTATCATGAAATATAACTGTACAACAATGACAAAAAATGCATAAAACTTTTTGAAATGAAATGTTTTAAACACATGTTATATACCTACAATGAACTGATCACTCGTACAAAAGTAATGTACTTGTTTGAAAATTTTCAGAGAACATTATCTCTTGAAAAGTAGGAATGTGACCCCAAGATTGCAAGTCAATATCAAGAACAATAGATTTCTTCCTTAGACTGATTTTTATCCCCATACTTGTAAAAACTGAGTGTGGATTGTGCGACTCCATGAAATATCGAGTAATACCTCTAGATTTTCAAAATCTCTGAAAACTTCACAATGTATTAGATACGATTAAAATTTCCCAAGAAAATCTTTCTCACTCTTTTGTTTTTCAAATTTTTTTTTTTTTTTTGTACAACTCTTGGATGAATGTAAGGAAAAGAAGAAAAAATGAAAAAAAGAAAAAATAAATTGAGTCAGTAAACAGAATTGGAAGTCAGTATGCATGCCCTATTGGGTAGCCCTTCTTAAGCTAAGGGTTGGCCCAACACGGAAATGCAATCCTCTGAGGTAGGCACTATACAACACCTGATAGACCCAAACCATTCACTTGTCAATGTTTGGTGCTGAAATTCTTGATCCATCGTCTCCATAATGAGTATGACAATTTCATTTTCAAGGGACTCTCTTGGAAAATAGGAGAAACTCCGAAAATAGATCGACCAATTCATATGACTTATGAAGAGGTACACAAGGGAAATGAATGGATCGAAAATATATACACCTCAATCCAAAGAAAAGGTTGTGATGGGATGGACGCATTTGGTGAGTCATGAAAAATAGGATAGCAAAAGATTCAAAAACACATCATATTTACTTGTAAGAAGATGATTAGTGTTTTTGCCAATTGAAGTCTAGACAGAACTATATTCAAACGGATTGGGTACTTTGAATGGCTCATGAACAAGTGTTGAGAATATCACTCCAAAGACTTGAGACACGTTATATTTTCTGTGAACTGTTGACCATTGTCGTACTCATTAGTCGTGGAGTCTATGAAAACTTTTGTTCAAATAGATCGAGTAGTTTGAATAGTCTACCAATGGATGATAGGATCACTAATTTGACTCTTACTTGATCATGCCGAATCACTTTGCAGTTTACTTAGCCTACGAGTTATTTTACAATCAAAATTTGACCTCAATCATTTGTTCTTGAAGAAATAAGCACTCATTTGAATTAAATCTTGAACTTAGTGTCCATATGCTCGAAGATTTACCAACTTTGTTAATATGGCCAAATGGTGATTATCAAAATCTTATATTCTAGTAAATTAAACTAGTACTTGACTTGTGCCCTCGTGCTACTTGCCTTTGAAGTAAATCCTAGATTTGGGTCCTTACCTTGTACACTACCTTTTTGGATGATACAAAAATATAAACGTGCATGTCTTATTAGGTTATGCACCCAAGACAAAAAGGTATGGTTTATTCCTAACATGGGATATCAAAAATGGTATTCCCTCTATGGCTCATGCATGATGCCAATTATTAAAACTAGTAAAATCAAAACACCATTAAAATGAAATATGATGTATAATTGTTGTACTGATTTCACATACAAACATGAATTTACAAAGAAAGAGTCCTATGGGGTACAAACAAAGAGTTAGGGATAAAAACTTTTTTTTTTCTCAAGAGGGGACTATACAACACTAAAATTGTACAAAGCTTTGTATACAAACAGACTCATATTTGTACAACTCAATCTAAGGGTACAATGGATTACAAAAGGGGCCCTTATACACTAAGGGATAACATATCTAAACTCTTGAGATTACAAAAATCAAACTATGACACTATTTTGATTCTTGAGACATGAGATGTAATAAACGGAAATATAAACGTGCAAAAATTGGGGAATTGAAAGTGACTTACTAGAAGAGCACCTTGCCAAAGATTCTTTTTCAAGGGCTCATGAGACGCAAAAAACAATGGATAAAGAGAGTAAGAAAGGAAAAATAAGAATGTAAAAGAAAAAGTATACAAAATTATTGTCCTTCCCTTCATGTCTAGTGTCCTATTAGGGTTCCGAGATGCTCTATCTTATGGATATTCTACATGTTGCATGAGCTTGGGGTTACTAATGCAATCCAGACTCCACATAAGTTTATGGTTCCTGAACCTTTAGACTGAGGAACCCAAAAAGTAGTATTTCCATCAATTCCACAGATCCTAGGTCAGTGGTTCGAGTTGGACCCATTCGACACCAATACAGGCGCATCACATCATGTACCTACATGCCAACATAAGGTAAGGTCCGAAACCTAAAAAGAAAGTGGGAAGGGGCCCACCGAATTATGCAAATGAGTGATGCATGATGTGTTCCCCAAAGATGGAAGAATTTAAATTACCCAACATTTAAATTAAGTGCTCAAGGAAATAAATGTATAATAACGGAATTGGAGAAAAAACACAAGTGAGTTAAATACCCAAAAAAAAAGTGTACAAGGAAATCTAAACAGAACAGATACAAAATATAGATAAGAAAACAAAATATAAACAAAATACGGATATTAAACTAAAAAAGCATATAAACATCCAAACTCAATATAACAAGACAAAAACCACTGACAGCGGCTGACTCAGACAACACATGGACTTTGTCACTTTACTTATAAATACTAGCGATCTTGAACTACTAAAAGCAGAGCGATACTCAAACTTTTATTTTAGGATTTTTATCTAGAGTTTTGAACTACAATTTGGTTAATTGGTTATTCAATTCCTTAGATTAAATTTCAAGTTGTGGATCATTCAAAGCTATTAATTTCAAGCACTTTTTTGAAATTTTTTAAATTCTGATATTGTATTCTTTATTATTTTATTAGTAATTGCTTTATTTAATATTGCTAATTACTTTAATATGACATTTAAAAAAAAAAAAACATACTTTTTAAAGCCATAGGATAAAGTTCCAATCCCGTTAGATAAGTTCCAATCAACACGGAAAGCATTTTGAGGAGATAAAAAAAACACTATTGTCCCCTGATACCAAATTAAGAAACAGAATTGTACAGGTATCACGGTTGAACTTCATTTTTATTTTTATTGCTTTTAAACACACCTCTGCTCTTATTGAATCATGACCAAATAGCTCATTGGAAAGGGTTTTAACACATAATCTACACTTTGTTGTCAAAGCAAAAAAATGTCCTGTCGAGCTTTACACATCTGATATTTTGCAGAAAACAGGGATTTCAATGGACACGGAGGACCATGGCTTCCATAAGTTTAATTTGCTGAATTATACAGAAAACATAATGATCTCTCAACTCGAAAAAGGAGATGGACAAGGAGGTACCATGACTTCTATAACCCCTAGAAGCATCTGACTTGCCTTCCTCATTGTAGGCCTAATGTCTTGAGTCCTCTTGAATACACCATATATAATAACACCTTTCTAGCATCATCTTCTAGGCCTGTTCAAGGTTATGTAAATCCATTTTCAGGAAGTATCTAAGTTACCGAAACAATCCCAAACCAAATCTGTTAGGATTGCAAAATCCCCTTCACCAATTTCAATATCCTCCACGTTTCTTCGGCAACAAATGATCTCGAGTAGCAAGATACCGAAGCTATACACATCAACCTTTGCGGTAACTTGGGTGTTCCTGAACCATTCAGGAGCCACATAACCTTTTGTTCCTCGGATATTAGTCAGTGTTCGACTCTGATTCAGTACCAATAGTTTTGCCAATCCAAAGTCAGAAATCCGAGCATGGTAATACTCGTCAAGAAGTATGTTCTGAGGCTTTATGTCACAGCCTGAATAATTTGAGTGCTGCATTCTTCGTGCAGGTATACGAGACCCCTTGCAATCTCCATGGCAATTTGTGTTCTTAATTTCCAATTAGGCCTTGAAGAATTGCAAAAGGAAGCTTGCTCTTAGTGCCATTGCTAGATGTACTATCTACACCAATAATATTCTGACCTTCATCACAGAATCCAAGTAGGTGGACCAAATTCTTGTGGTTCGTCTGGCCTATTGTATTCACCTCTGCACGAAATTCCTTCTCCGTATCTTGAGAATTTCTGTCCAATTTCTTTACAGCAATTCCAACGTTTTTCGAACTCTGTTTCAGCTCACCTTTATAAACAATTCCAAATGATCCCCTTCCCAATTCTTCACTGAATCCATTTGTAGCTACTACAAGCTCTTTGTATGCAAAGCAATGCAAATTTGCTTCACTATTCGGATGAAAACCTGGCTTCTTTTTCTTATAGATGAGGCAAGTACACAAACAAAATACAACAGTGAATACGATATTTTATGAACAAAGAGCTACCAAGAATCACAGATCCGACCAGTATCAAAGTTTCCCGATCCTTGGGTCTTGATCCTTTGGGACTTGGATATACCGGAGGAGCATCACTTCTGCGGAATTTAAGGAAAGCTGTGGTAGTAAGAGTGGGGCTTGCCCACCCATTGGACAATGGAAGCTTCTTCTTCCAGCAACTATTATCTTTGAAAATAGAAACAGCACATAAACAATCTTGTAAGCAAGCCTGCCTGCAACTTGCTTCAGTTGATGGAGTTTGAAAGTGATAGTCGAAATGTGGCCAATCGGTGGCATTAAGCACCACAAAATCATATAGGTCCCCTGCAGAGCCTTGCTTAACTTCGGCACAACTCTGAGTAGAGTTGGGCATGCAGCTCCCGTACTTGTCATCTGGATCAAGAAACGTGTATCCATCCGGACACTCGCAAACTGGTCTTCCATTCACAAGATTGCAAATGCTGTTATATCCACAAGCACCTCTCCCTTTATATTTAATTGATATACTTTTGGCACATATATCATCCGGCTCGTACCAAAGAACTCTTCATACCTCTGACTTCTACATTACTAGAGAGAGAAGGGTGGTTGTAAATTGATCAGATTACAAACTCTTCATACCTCTGACTTCTACATTACTACTAATTGTACTACAAATAGGAAGAGACAATCTAGTACTTATTACTTAACTATCCTAATTAACTAGAGCTGCATAACTAATTTCTGATTCCCTCTTCGGCAATTGACTCAAATGCCACTTTAGCTCAACCTCCCCATTCCTTATCCCCTCAACCTTTTACATTTCTTGGTGTAATAGCTTCCATCGTATTCGAATTCAAATGAATTTGGATCACCACTAACAGAATAATCATTTGATTCATCAGATTCAGAAATAGGCTTCAGTTGTTGCATGATGACGTGGCACGTTATTTAGAGACTCGTGTAGATTTTCAGCAATTCCACTACACAAATTGGAGTGGAAAAATGATAAAATTGATAGATATTAGCAAATAGGATTAATCAAATATTATCAATTATTATCATATACTATCAATGATATTTGACTTTTTTTTTTTAAATACATTTCAAATTGGAGATGATTTGATCAAAATAGAAAGCTTGCGATGTTAAGTTGAAGGGAAAATACACCATTGGTCCCTAATGTTTGGGAGAGAGACCAAATTAGTACCCAAAGTTTTAACAAAAATGAATTTGGTCTTTAATTTTTCTAATTTTGGCCAATGAATGACAATTAACGAAAATTTAAAACTTACATTGTCAAAGTGCTTATAATCTCTTTGCAGCTGTAAGATTATGTGTATCTGTAACAGCTCGCCAACTTGAGGATATTTTGTATTGGCAACAGCAACCAATGCAGCAAAGACACGGGTAAATCTAGGGGTGGGCACGGATCTGATTAATCGAATTTGTAATCATTTTCACTTTCATATTGAAATTTTGAAATCGGTTAATTAGGATTCGATTAATAAATTGATTTTAAAATCATCAGAAATTGGTTATGAAATCAAAATTTAATTTCGAATTTGAAATTAATTGATTTTCGAATTCAATTTGATGTTTGAAGAAATCAAGACTATCCAATGAAAATCTTTAGTATTTAAGTTGCAAAGTTACATATTCTTTGTAAGTAAATATACTTTTATATAATATAATCTTACAAATAATACTATAATTTTACTTATAAAATTCAATGTAGCTATACAAATGATATTATATATGTGCACACAAATTCAAACACATGTATGCATGTGTATGTATAAGTGTGAGTGTGTGTATATATAAGGTATTAAAAAAACATTATATCTGTTCAAATATTATATATTTTTGATTATATGAAATTATGAATTATTTTATTGTTAGTTGGATTTTGTATTAGATAGGTTTTTTTTTTTTTAGTTTTTGTATAAAGAATTTAGTCTAATATCAATGAATCCAACAAATATGGTTAATCGAATTCAAAACCAATTATCAATTTTGAATTTAATTAATCGAATAATTTTATTTCGAATTCAATTCAAAATTAAAATTAGTTAATAATTTTATGATTCATTTCTAATTTTTGACCAAATTAATTATTTGACTGATTAATTAATCGATTAACTGATACTCACCCTAAGTAAATTTGGGGATGCCATCTGAGACTTGATACAAGACCGGCAAAACAAACTTAACCAACCCATTAATACTCTTCCTAAGGGCATCCAAAGTCATCCTTTGATACTTCTCCTCTAAGCTGCTACTCTTACCATCCAAACTCATTCGCTACAACTTAAATGGCGGAATGTGAACTCCATTCGACGAACAACTAGTAGATCGATTACTTCTGCCCATTATTATTAAATTATTATTATTATTATTATTATTATTATTCCGAAACAGAATATACATAAATAATCTACACCAACCTATTACTCTACAAATTACCTTACCCCAATATATATTTGAGAATTTGTATGATTGAGTATCAAACACTAAGATTTTTGTTTTTTTGTTTTTTTTTAGTTCAGTTGCTTTTTGGTTGAACATGGATCAGTTTTGGAGTCGGCTTACAGGTGCTACCGTGAATATGAAGTATTTTAATTTTAAAAATTTTTTTGTAAAAAAAGTTAGAGTATATAAACAAATATGAACCATAAGATATATAGTGGGAACATACATCTTGGTGCATATAAAATTTTACCAAGATTAAAGCCATGTGGGTTTGTGGCTAAAATTTAAGAGGTTAAACCAAAAAAGAATAAAACTAAACAAGGTAGAACGTTCAAACAATTTAGTTCTTTAGAATGTTTACGTTAGTTCCGAATTTTGATAATCTAATCATATTTATCATTTTTTTCTTTTTTTTCGTTTTTTTTGGTCTTGTGAGTCTATATTTTTTCAAGATAAGATTTGATTTATGTAGAATTTAAGAGGTATTTGGTTTTTGGGTTTGAGAATAAAGAATGGGAATCAAAATTAATGATACCTATATATATTGTTTGATTAATCACTATAAGAATCATTCTATAGGAATGAAAGTATTAGGAAATGTCCACTTTCATTCCTCACTTGTCACTTAGATTTCAAATTGAGTAACTTATCAACATAATAAAACCTGATAAAGTATGAAATTTGTAGAGAGAAAAAGTAGAGAGTTAAAGAGAGAATTTAGTAATTGTATTGAGAGATGCTCACAAGAGGAATAATTGTGATAATCCTAGCACCCAAAACCTTTATTTATAGATTTACAAAGGAGAAGCTGGGCCTCTATTCCACAAGCTGAACCTACATATAAATTACATATTTGCCCTTAATGAGTCTAGATGTAAACATTTCTAGAACAATCTTGGGAAATGTATCGTACCAATCTAAACCATCATCACTAGTCCTCTCGGCTTGGTGCCGAACCTAAAGGTCGGGGCCGAGCCGAAATCAGTCAGTGTAAGTCCCTTGCCGATTTCTCCGACCAGCCACACCGAAACTCAGCTCCTAACTCTGTGTTGTGTTGAACTGAGAGGCAAATCCTCCGAACCGCACAAGCTCATATGAACCCCTACCTTCCCCTGGCATTATCAACACAAAGTCCAAAGTTTTTCCTTTTTCCTATAATAGCAGGTTTCCTCATGAAGCGTGATGTCATCACAATGATTATTCCCACATTGTGCATGTTGCTTTCCGACTCCTGATGCACTAGTATTACATGCACTGCACCAGCACATTGTTACATTTATTGTGCCGTATTTTTTATGTTTTTGCTGCAGAACACTTCATTTTCTTCTCCTACTTTTATTACTTCCACTCAAAAGTCAATCTGGGTTTCAAAAATTTTAACCCTTCATTTCCCCCAAATTTCCAAATGAAAACCTACATTTCTCCCCACTAAAGAAAATTCGAGACGAAAAGGGGCTCACACTACTTATACCCTACTTTCCTTCACTCCTTCACTTTTCCCATTTTTACCTTTGCACTCTTTCCTTTTGTGAAAATTCCCTAGCCTCCTTCCTGCTGCCTCCTGCTACTCCCTTTCCTACCTTTGTTTTTTTAAGCCTCCCTTTACTTCTTCTTGCAAAATCCCTCGTCTTTTCGTTCAGCAACCACTGCCCGCTGCTCAGCCAAACACCGATCATCGCCCTTTGCGGCAAAGTCCAAGCAACTTTTCTATGTTTGCCAAGTTTTTCAACTAAAAGAATGGCCTGTATGTTCACTCTTTCCTCTCTAATTAGCACTTCACAGCCATCTCCCCTTTAAACGAAGTCGATAGGATGCTTAACCCTTTTGGCGAAGCCTTCCTTGCAGTCGTTCCTTTAAACTTTCCTTTCGAGCCTCCTTCTATTGAGCCTCCTCATAATGACTACCCTGACCTTCAGACCCCGCATACCCCGAACACCCTTGACCTTGAGGACATAAAAATTCTTAGGGGACAGATATCAGTTCCCTAGGAATATACATATCAAATTCCCCACATCCGAGGACCGAGGCCACTTGCCCCCTCTTGGTTACCTAACTGTTTACCAGAAACAACTCGAGGCTGGGCTGAGGCTCCTTATCTTCCCTCTTCTAGTAGTCAACTTTCTGACCGTTGGGATATTAGCATACCCAGACTGAACCCTTATGCCATTCGACTTATAGTTGGATTTTCCTTCTTTTGTAAATTGTATAATATCCCCCTGTCCTTAGACACTTTCAGGATGATGTTAAAACTTTCCCTAATGAAAGAATTTTTTTTATGTTTCTTCCCGAGCCCTAGGTAAACAGCTCACCTCAGGAAACCTCTCTTCCAGTCACGACTAGAAGAAAGCCTTCTTCTTTGTCCGTTGCCTAGACCCTTCTATACTATGAGGTCCTTGGAACCTTTCAAAAGAAAACCTGAAAACCAAAAATGCCTCTTCCTAGGACTCTGATGATGCCAGGAGGCTCATTGAGTCTAACCTTAGAATAGACTAACACAACTAACCTGCCATCCTTTCTAACAATATCTTGGCCTGGGCCGGGCTCTTCCCTTCCCACCGCATTCTCGAGGACTACGATCCTCACAAAGGTTATTTATTTATTTATTTATTATTATTTTTTAACCTGTGCACTGACAAACCTAGGCTTTTCGACAGAGCTCGGAGCATTCTTAAGGTGGCTAGTTTCCACTAACCCCGTCACTAGTGCATGTTCATCGGGCCAACTTGAACCATCAACTGCCAGTGGATCTTCATTCTCCACTGTCAACAGCACCTTAGAGAATGTTGGTACCACTCTGATAGCCACAGTGGACCTAACTACTGAAGCGGAAGTCAATCTGGGAGGCTTTGGTGATGATTGGACAGTCACCCTAGCCATACAACCTGCAACCCAACCCGAGCCAGAAGTAGTTCAGGTTACCAGGAAAAGGACCAGAGAACCTGTTGCCCTCAAAGCTGGACCCTCTTCTTCGGTCACCCCTACTTCATCACTATCACAATCTAGACCCTAGGCTTGGGTTCATTGTCAAGGACCCCCGGGAGATTTCAAGGCTCTCCTAAATAGGCAATTCATTACTGCCTATGGTAAGATTCTCTTTCCTGATACCCTTTTTTCCTTTTTGCTTCTGCTATGCAACAGTTGTCAAAATCCTCGACTAACTTTTTTTTTTCTTTTTTTTTTTAACTTTCCAAGAGGCAGAAAGCACAGTCCCGAGGAAGAGAGAAGGTTGGCTAGATCCTGGGACTTACCTTGGGCCCAAGTATCGATTGACCCCATTTCGGCCCTCTCCACCTCCAAAAGTAGTCAGTTCTGACCCACTCCTCCGATATTAATGATCGATTCCAGTTCACGAGGATGGCTCGTGAACAGGAAAAGTTCATTACTTTGCCTTGGGATATGGCCTACATAAAGAGGCTCACTCACTAACAAAGGTTGGACAAACTGCATGTCAACCTAATGAACATAAGTGTTCCTGCTTCACTCTTCTCAATATATTTTTGCATATTTGCACCCTGTAATTCTAACTATTATGACTTGTTCTTTCTAATGTTTTAGGCCTTCACCATCTTGCCTGTAGTTGCTGAGCGAGAGTCCTCCTTCTACTCCACGGTAAACTCAATGAAGCAGGAGTTAGCCCATACCAAAGCTGGTAAGGATGAATAAAGTGAAGGAGGCCGTGAAGGCTATTAAGCTTAAATGCAACATAGAGGCTGGCAAAAAATATGATGAGTGGAGGACCAAACTGGACAAAGTGAGGGATGGCTTACTTCGTCAGGCCAAGATAGAGAAGAAGACCTTGTAAGTTGACATCAGTGATCGTGACAAAAAGATTGCTGATCAAGAGAAGAAAATTCTTCAACTTCAAAAGGAAGTAAAAATGGCCGAGGCAAAGTTCAGCTCTCGGGAGAACGAGCTTGTTGTCTGAGGAAGAAACACGTTTGTTTCTTCGGAAGAGGAGGACTGGACGCTGAAGGGGTTTGCGAAAAAGGTCTTCACTATAGGGTTCATTATGACATGTGACCTCTTAGTGAAGAATCCCAATCTGTACAAGGGCTTACCCTATGATGCCTCCATAAATGAGGAGGTCATTAACGGTTTGCAGGCACAATTCAAATCCCCTGTGTCGATCCCATGAGCTCTTGAAGCTATGACCTCATAACACAACGCATTAGAAGCCAACAACCACGGCTCCTGATACTAAGTCTGAACTTGTGAATCCAGCCTCCACTTCATTGGTCGGGCCTTCTAATACAACTCCTTAAGTTTGATCTGTAATAATCTCTTTTGTAATAGTTAGGATTCCTTTGTAATAGCTAGGGCTTTCAAGTGTTAATAAAATTCTAACTTTCTTGATACTTTATTTCGTCTTCATTTCTTTCTTGTTTCAGCTTTCTTTTTCTCGTCTTGGAATTAAACCAAATGTTCCAAGTATGAGCCTTAGAAAATAATCAAACATAAACTATAGTTCTAATGTCTCAACAGAATACTTACATAAATTTCTTAAACACTTACAACTACAAGCTTGTACTGTCTCCACTGCTTCTAATGTGTATAAGAGACAAATAGGTTTATTTTTTCGAGAAAGGCCCATCAAGGTCACAGCCCTCTTAATTTTGCTTTTCTTACTTTCTTTGAATCTGATCCGTACCTCTTAAAAACTTTGGCGGGTCGCAACAAAATTGAACTCTTTATTAAGGGGACCACTAGATCTCAGTCTAAGAGAGGGAACTACTAGGTCTTTACCCTCCTGATTCTTTTTTTCTTAAACCTAGTCCAAACCTCTTAAGCTCTTCGGCGGGTCCAAAACGGCTCAAATTTCTTGATGGGGGACTACTAAGCCTCAGCCCTTGAAAGGGGGACTTCCAAATCTCAACCCTCCAAATTTATATTTCTCTCTTTTATTTTGAAATTGATCTGAACCTTGTAAGCACTTCGGCGGGTCAGAACAATCCGAACTTCTTGAGGGGGAACTATTAAGCCTCAGCCCTCGAGGGAGGACTACTAAGTCTCAGCCCTCCAAATTTTATCTTTTAATTTTGACCTTGGTCCAGACCTCTTAAGGGCTTCGATAGGTCAGAATAGATTGAATTTCTTAAGGGGGGACTACTAAGCCATAACCCTTGAGGGGGGACCTCTAGGTCTCTGCCTTCATGATTCTTTTTCTTGAACCTAGTTCGAATCTCTTTAGCATCTTCAGTAGGTCGGAGCGGCTCGAATTTCTTTGAGAGAGGACTTCTAAACTCTCAAGTATATTTGTTCATTTGCTTATGCATTTTATCAAGAATCACTTGCTTTTGTGCAAAAAGGGATTTTCTTTACATTCCTTGATAATATTTCTTCAAATTTACAATGTTCCACATTCTAGGAACAAGATCCCCTTTTATGTCAACAAAATTATAATAACCTGACCTATGAGCCTCTATCACACAATAAAGACCCTCCCAGCTTGGATCCAACTTTCTCGTTCCTTCAACCCGACTCGCTTCATTTTTTCGAAGCACCAAGTCTCCAGGCTGCAAGTATCTACACTTGACTCTGGAGTTGTAATATCGAGCCATGACTTGCTTATACTTGGCTTCTTGGAGAGATGCATCCAACCTTTTCTCCTCTAATAGCTCCAAGATTTAATTATAAGCAAGGCCTCCTCATTTTGCAGTAAGTCACACAGCGCTACCCAAGGGTAACCCAATTTTTGCAGGAATGACAACCTTAAATAGGGAACCATAGACCAGACTAAACAAAGTGTGTCCATTCGCAGTTCGAGCAGTGGTTCTATATGCCCATAGGACATTGGGTAGTTCCTCTACCCAAGCCCCATTGGCCGGTTTAGCAGAGTCTTGAGTCCTATCAGTAAGGTTCGGTTGCAGATTTCTATTTGTCCATTGGCTGGTGGATGTGCCACCGAAGTAAAGTGTTGTTTTATGCCAAGATTAGAGCAAAAACTCTTGAAAGGCTCCCCTTGAAATTGTTTTCCATTGTCATATATAAGGATGGAGAAGATCCCGAACCGACAAACAATATTTTCCAAAAGAATTTCTCCATTGACTTGCTAGAAACTGAGACTAGAGGTTCAGCTTCAATCCACTTGGTAAAGTAGTTGATTACTACTACCAAAAATTCAATTTTGCCTACTCCTCTTGGAAATAGATCCAAAATATATATTTCCCATTAAGCAATGGCCAAGGGCTCTAGATAGGGACCATGTCTGATCCGGGTCTTCGCGAGAAGAATAGGTGTGTGTATTTAGCATTGATGGCACTTCTGTACTAGATCATCTGCATTCGAGTGTAAAGTGAGCCTATAATATCCTACAAGCAGGACTTTGTGAGCCAAACTTCTTGGTCTGATATGACTTCCAAATATACCTCGTGTACTTCTCTTAACACATAATGAGCTTCGGAGGGTCCGAGACACCTTAATAACAGACATGGATAAGTTTTTTTGTATAGAACTCCATCAATCAGTATATATTTTATGGTTCTCTTAATCTTTCTGGTCTCGGTTGGGTCTTCAGGAGGCTTATTGTTGCTAAGGTAGTTTATTATAGGCTCCATCCATCTGAGGTCCGAATGAATATTCATGATTTTTTCCATAGGATCTATAGACCTGAAGTCTTGGACTTCCACTAATATCTCATTTGTTAGGTGTGAGTATATATTACCAAGGCCAGCTTTGAAAATGCATCGGCATGCGTGTTCTTTGTTTGGAGAATTTTAATTATATCTACTTTGTTCTGTGAATATTGACATCCAATTCTTCACCTCGGATAGATACTTCTTTAAAATCACGCCTCGAGTCTCATAGTTTCCTAGACTTTGATTCACATCTAACTGCGAATTAGAATGTATCTTTATGGTCCGAGGCCCCATTTGGTGAGCCATTCTCATCCCGCAGATGAGTGCTGCGTATTCAGATTCATTGTTTTTTGCTAGGAATCCGAACCTTAGAGCATATGTGAGATAATCCCCTTCTAGTGACCTAATTATAATACCTGCTCCAGCTCCAGATTCGCACAAGACTCTATCCACATGAACCTCCCATATGAGGTCTTCTTTAAGTTGAAGCTCCTTCAATTGGTCCACTGCCATGATTAGGTCTATCTTCTCAATTCTACAATTTTAGCTATGAAGTCTGCTAGAACTTGCTCCTTAATAGCTGTTCGAGATTTGAACTCAATATCGAACTCGAATAGCTGCACAGACCATTTTAACATTCTTCCCGAAGTGTCAGGTTTGCTCAACTGATGTTTTTTAATGGGAAATTCATTAGGAAAACTATTTTATGCCTATGAAAGTATGGTCTCAACTTTCGAGCTGACAGTACTATTGAAAAGGCAGCTTTTTTAATGAGTGTATGATTCTTTTCTGGTCTCTAAAGCACCTTGCTTACAAAATATGTGTGGGGCAACTACTTGCCGTACTCATCCTCTTTTAATAGGACTGCTGTATTACAAAATCCGTGATTGAAATGTACAAGTACAGTGGCTCTTCCTTCTGAGGCAACACAAGCTTCGGCAAATTACCCAAATATTTTTTGAGTTCTTTAAGGACCTTCTGAGCTTTTTTCATCCATTAAAAATTTTTCATTTTCTTTATAAGCTGGAAAAATGACTGGCCTCGTTCTACTGACCTGGACAAGAACTGATTTAGGGCTACCATTCTCCCGGTGAGCCTCTGAACTTCTGTTATCGAGGCATGAGTTTTCATCTCAATTATGCCCTACACCTTTTTAGTGTTTGCCTCAATCCCCCGATCTCCCGAGAGACTATAAATCCTAAAAAATTTCCCTGAGGGGACCCCAAATGTACACTTCTTGGGGTTCAGTCTCATTCAAATAGATCTTAGAGTCTCAAAGATCTCTCGGAGATCCACTAAAGTTTCTTCGAAAGTTTAGCTTTTTACCACCATATCATGTATATATCTTTCATATTTCGTCCTATTTAGGACTTGAACGCTTTGTTGACGAGCCTTTGATATGTGGCTCCCACATTCTTTAGTCTGAAAGACATCGTGGTATAGCAATATGTGCCTCGATCAGTTATGAATGAGGTTTTCTCTTTGTTGCCATATAAATTTGATGGTACCCCTTAAATGCATCTAAGAAATATAAAATATAAAATCCAACAAAAGAATCAACTACTATATCAATCCGGGGATACGGATAACTACTCTTTGGACAAGCTTTATTGAGATCAGTAAAGTGTTGGCTCATATGCCAAGATGAACTGGTTTAGTTACAAGAACAGGATTACAAAGTCAGGTCAGGCACACAATACTTCTCTAATGATTTTAGCCTCTAAAAATTTATCCATCTTGGTTGTGTATAAGAGACTAGGTTGGTGCCTCTCCAAGAAAAGATGTTTAAAGAACTTGTATGTTGGATCTACACCAAGCTTATGCTTGACAATTTCTTGAGAAATGCAAGGCATATCCTTGACAAACCAAGCGAAGACGTCCTTGTACTCGGCAAGAAGTCTGAACAGAAGAGTTTTGAGTTTCGCTGGCAGGATTGCACAAATTTTTATTTTTCTTTCTGGAATGCTTGGGTCTAGCAGTATCTCCTCAATGGGCACCTCGTCTTGTGGCTCAATATTTGCTTTGCCTTATCCTTTAGGCTTGGGTAACTCTAGAATCTCGGTCTTGCTCCTTGGTGGCCTCACGTCTTCTCCTTCCAATCTCGGATCTATCATCAGCTCTTTAGGAATGCTCGAGATGGAGGGAACATCAAAGGTTTGTAGGAATGCTTTGTCAGCAATGAGCATGATCTGCGATTGGGACCACAAAGACATCGTGTAACAGGCCCGAGCCTCCTACTGATTCCCAATTACTGTGCCTTTAGATCCATCCCTCAATATAAATTTAATTCCAATATGGAATACAGAGGGAAGGATCCTATATGTGTACTGTGTGGGTTGGCCAAGGATCATATTGTATGAACTATTCCTTTTTACGATGGCAAAATTGGTCATCTCAATTCTGTGCTTCGAGAGAGTTCCAAGGGTCAAGGGAAGCATTATTTGACCTTCTGGCACGACCGAGTCACCCATGAAGCCTACCAATATGGTTTTGAAAGTTTTTATTAGGGAGGAATCCATATGCATCTTCTCCTAAGCATCCCATAAAAAGATATCGTCCGAATACCATTATCTACAAAGAATTAGATGCATCTCATGGCCAGCAACTTGCACATGGATTACTATGAGGTAATTATGTGGCACGCGGCTGGATCCTCCAATGTGTATCGGAGGCTCATGAATGGCTTTAACTACTTGTCCCGATCCTCGCCTGGGGATACATATCTTGCATACATTTTCCTTGCGTTATTGAAGTCCCCGATTGCTGGCCCACTAGCTATGATATTTATCACTCCAGGCACGTCGATCTGTTCATCTTAGGTTGGGGGATTGTTCCTATTATGGTCATTTTTGTTTGGTTCACGAGGTGGATAAGTTCGGGACTGCACCTGTCGCACCCCCCCACAACCCGCGGTCTGGCCGGCACCTTTGGGACCGGCACCATCGCCATGTGGTGCTCGTGAAATAGGTGATTAAATGCAAAATTCCTATTTACTATTTACAAACATAAATTACCTACTTACTATTACAAATTTAAATGAATCACCTATTTACTATTACATAATGGGGCTTTAAATGTGACTATAAATTATACAAAAATAATCTAAGCTAGGGAACACAGGATTGGAGTTGCCACCTGGTGTGTTGGTGCGCCGGGACACAAAAATACATCAAAATTTAAAGAGAAAATAAACCCTAGTCTAGATTGACTCCTGGTCCATGCGTAATTCAAAAAAAAAAACATGAGTTCGGGAATCCTGTTGTAAAATGGGAAGGTTTGGGTAGATTTGAATTTCTCTCAGCACCCACTTTACCCGACGTTGGACCGGTTGCATGATTTTATCGCGTTTCACTTTTTAACTTTAGTATTCAGTATTGCCGACTTTGTAGTGTACGTGTGCTTGAAATCCCTTAAAAGTAATAAAATATGTACATATTAATGAGGAAATGAAAATAAATGGTAAATAATAACATTGACAGGTAAATTTAGCCCGGGGTCCAATTTAAAGTCGCACACATTTAGCTTGTAGTGCCCTTTCCTCCCAAGGGGCAAATATATTCGTTTGTCATGGACGCCAGAGTTTACTTCTAGCCCGTCTCTTATACACATCTAGATGTGTATAAGTCACAGACTAATTTGACTTTAATTCAATTTATTTAATGTCTAGTCGTGCAACTAAACAAAATTTGAGGACAGAAGAGTAGATTCACATCATTTAACAAGTAAGAAAAAGCATAAATATTATATCGAGACCAACAAACATCAAAAATAAAGCACAAATCATCACAAAAAAGAAACTAATCAAAAAATATGTGCAAAATCAGAGCCTATTTACAATTTAAGGCTCATAAGGGTAAAATGGTAATTTCACAATCAAAGGGTAATTAACATATTAAAATGTATGGCAAAAATCAAATTAAAGCATGGTGGTCATTGTCATTAAAAATGTAACTTAGAAGAAATTTGAAAAGAAAAAACAGTAATATTAAAGAAAATTTCTTAAGGGTATAAATGTAATTTAGAAATTATTTCAGGGCTAAAATGCAAAAATCTAAAATCTGGAGGGTTAAAACGCAAATAAAAATTTTTCTGAACTTTTAAAAAAAATAATTTTGTGTGCCACGTCATCGATGACGTGGCGCAATCTGGTGGTGCCACGTCATCGATGACGTGGCATCAAGTGGCCCTGTCAGAAGGCTTTTCTTTTTTTTTCAAAATTGCCACGTCATCGATGACGTGGGATGCCCACATGGCGCCATGTCATTGATGACGTGGCAGTCCTATGGACCCAAGGGGACAAAACTCAAAAAATCCTAAGGAAAATGGGCCAAGAAGGAAAACCAGCTGCTGAACCACTAGCCCAAAGCCATTTTTGGGTGGAAGTTTAGTTTTTTTTTTATTTATACACTTGAAAGTTTCTCTGCATTCTCCCAACTTCTTCCCCTTCTTCCCCAACGGTAAACAACCATTCAAAATTCTTCCAACTCCATAACCACCCCAAAAAGTGAAACCTTCAAACCTTAACCCAAAAATTCTAAGAAAATAGCCATAAAATTCTAATTTTTACATAGAACATGAAGATATAACAATTAATTAACATAAACATAAATCAAAGGGTGAAAGTGGGCATATGAACCAAACACAAACTTGCATAAAACATCCACAAAATTTTGGTGTAAACCTTTAGAGACACTCCAAAAAATATTCTAAAGCCAATAAAAACATTAAATTTAAACATTATAAACTATAAAATTCAAATTCAAAAATTAAGTCATAAATAATGTAAAAATAGTAAGATAAGCATTTTTCACCAAAACAATCGATTCAAAAGCCCATTAACTCACCTCAACCTCAGGAATGTAGTGGAATTGATTATACTTGGCTTGGAGTGCGTTTGAGCCGAATTTGCTTTCGGCACCTCCAAGCTTCCAGTTGATGAACCGGCCTTCTTCCACCACGTTTTTCACCCACCAGATGAACGATTTTGCTTGAGCTTTACAAAGATAAGTTGTAGTTACAGGTACCCTCTACAACTTTTCTTCTTTGGGTTTAGTCTAATTCCTCTTTGATCGCTTGGAATCTTAGCTCAAAGTTGGCTGTCTGGAAAATTTTCCAGACTTTGAAAATTTCTCTTTTTTTTTAGTTATAGATTTTCTTGGCCACCAGCCTTCTTATACCAAGTTTTTGACCCTAAATGAATGATTTTTCTTGAGCTTTAAAATTAGAACATGTAGTCCCAGGTACCCTCTACAACTTTTCCCTTATTCTTTGAGTTTAGTCTAATTCCTTTTCAGAGTTTGAAATTTTGGCTCAAAGTTTTTATTTGGAAGATTTTTAAACTTAGAAAATTTTTCTTTCTTTTCTTCCTACAGAAATCTTCGTCCCCCTTTTTAGGGGAGTTTTTTGCTCTTTAAAGAGGTGGATTGAGTGTAAAAATGGTTAAAGACCATTCCTTGTCATGTTGGAAGTATGGAGCATCTGATATTTGGTGAGAATGGGTGAAACCTCAAAGAAAAAAATTGTGAGCTTAATTTTCCTTTTAATTTCTTTTTGCGTGAACAGTATGCGCGGTAGTGTTCACACGTTGAATTTTTTAATTAATTTAATTTAATTTTTTTTTATTAATTTTTTTTTTTGAAAAATCTAAAAATTTAATAATATTAAAACTCGTTCTTAGTATTTCAAATGCATAAAACACATAATAATTAAACACCATAAGACAAATTAAGAGGGAATTAAAGGATAAATTAAGAGGAAATCAAAGAGCAGGTTAAAAATCTCTAGAAATTAAAAGGAAAATTAAAAAGAAAATTGAGAGTCAAATTAAGAGGAAAATAGGGGAGAACTTAAGGGACAAAAATAGGTGTCTACCGCACCTGGTTTGCCCTATTGTTGGCGTTTCTATGGAATTCTGCAGTAGTTCGACTAATAAATTGTTGTAGGTGCCCTTCTTGAATGGCCTTCTCTATCACAACCTTTAAATGGTTGCAGGCCTCCGTATTGTGCCCGTGCTGTCCATAGAATGCACAGTACTTAGATTTAGCTCTTTGGATAGGGCGTGACATCATTGGATGGGGAGGCTCTAGGATCCCCAAGTGCTATAGTTGATATAGTATCTCCCTCTTTGAGTGTTGAGTGGTTTGAAGTCTGAGTTTGGGAGAACTCTTGTCCTTGGGGATCGGGCCTCGATATTATTATTCAGGTAAACTACCAGATTTGCTAACGGCTTGTTGTTAGGATAGTTCAACCTATCCATCACCTTCGGCTTTTTAAAGGATAAGGGGTTCAACTGAGTCCTTCAAGTCTTTTCCTTTTGTAAATCTTACATTTTTCTTTTCGTCAAGGTTGGACTCTTCACCTTATATGAACTCCGAAGCCCTTTCCAACAGCTAAGAGTATGAACCTGCATCTTCTTAGCTAATTCAGCATTGAACCTTCCAGGTTGGATGCCGCTTCAAAAAGCAGCAATTAGAATTTTCTCATCAACATTCTTTATTTGGATCACTTCATCATTGAAGCATCAAGCCTTTGATAGACATTCATGAGGTGCGAAGTATCCTTCTGTAATATTGACTTACTTCAAAAATGACCAAGGAAGGACCTCTTTAGCTCCTAGAATGTGGCAATTTAGTTCGTTAAGAGATCTTGAAACCATTTTTGAGTCAATCCTTTCAACGTAGTAGCAAACAATTTGCAACGGATGGCACCACTATAGTCGTAGAGGCTTGTGACAGCCACCATATGTTGCAAGTGGTCCGTTGGATCAAAGTCTCCTTTGTATCGATCAAGATCGGAAAGGCAACTTGAACTATGTCGTGAGGTGCTCGGTCGTGATGGAGATCATAAATGGATCTCTATCTATTGCTGTTTTAGCGGAAGCATGCAATACCAGGTTGTTTTTTGTCAAAATCTCCTAAATTTTGTTCTCGAAGCTCTGTTCCTTGAGCTGTTTCAATATAGCTGAGGAAGGGCCTCTGTGTTCAGTGCTCTTTGAGGATTGTGCACCGATTCTATTATGCATCGGCAACCTCTCTGGCCGGCTTGTAACTGAAAGTGATTTGTCTGATTGCTCATCTGAGTGCGACTTTGTGATTTTGTGTCGGAGATAACTTGGGCTCGTAGCATTTATCGGCTGTTTTCCAAGTCTTTGGCCTGGATTTTGCTGCTGCTTCTCCCTCGGGGTCTGATAGCATGATTTGAGCACTTAGAAAGTCCATTTTCAGCTATTCAACGAACTGTCTTTAAACACTCTAAAGTGTTCGGCAATATACTTTAGTACATTACTCTGTCTTTGTAATTTTAAGCTTCGGTGCATGCTCCGAAATTTTTAGCCTCCTCATTCTGGAGCAAGAGATGCGAATTGTTCACCTCGGTCTCCTTGCTGGTAGTGCGTCTCGTGTCTCAGTACTTCATCCTCACAAAACAAAGCTAAGAGAGAAAATTGCTGAAGGTAGTTGAAAAAGGTGAGAATTTTTATCAATTCCCACGGACGGTGTCAAATGATAAAGTATGAAATTTGTAGACAGGAAAAGAAGAGAGTTGAAGATAGAATTTAGTAATTATATTGAGAGATGCTCACAAGAGGAATAATCCTGATAATCCTGGCTCCAAAACCCCTTATTTATAGATTTACAAGGGAGGAGTTGGGCCTCCATTCTACTAATTGAACCTGCATATAAATTACATATTTGCCCTTAATGAGGCTGGCACGTAAGCATTTCTAGAATAATCTTGGAAAATGTGCCGTACTAATCTAGAGCATTATCACAACCCATTCTTTATTCAAATCGAACAAGTAAGGAGGAATGATATATAAACACATATAAATTGTGAGGTTTATGATTCCTATTTTGATTTCAATTCTCAAATATGAACCAAATATCTCCTTAATTTGAAGAGAAGCTTGAAATTTGAATTTGACATATTTGCTAACGTTTTTTATCAGAATTAGTTGAAGAAATTGTCACAACAGGACTGGCATTATTTTCCAAACATTAATGTCCCTTAGATTGATGGTCCATTATAATAGTGTTACGTTTAATCTAAGCATCTTTCATGCTAACTGCTCAAGAAAAAATAATATTAAGGACTAAAGTGAGAATGAATCTAACGTTTAAATGTAATTAACTTATGGTATATTTGTTCATCAGGGTAAATTTCCACACGAGTTAACCGTTAGTACAGAGAATTGAGTACTTAAGAAATAATTTTAGGATTTAAAGTGTTAACGACATTAAAATTTAAAAGGAAAAAGTGTAATTAACCAATTAAACAATTATTTTTATTACTTGTTTTTTTGTGTCGAATGAGGATTTGGATTTTTGGACTATCTTAATAATCTCTTGCATTTCATCTTTGTACTATTTTAATTATTAACATCATGCATTTTTATTTCTTACAAATTCAAAAAGCATCATTTTGATTACTAAACCCAATTATAGCTATAGCTGGTTACCTAATTTCAATAATTAGGTAGCAAAATTGGAAATCCATCAGTGTAAAATAAGTTTACACCAACGGTAGAAAAGATTTACTCTTATTTATATCATAAGTGAGAAAAGTTAAAGTGTATAATACTTGAGTTCGACCATGAAATATAACTAAAATATAATTTCAAGGGTAAAATATAACTAACATTGTAAAGTGTAAGTGACGTGTAACTTCAGTTGTTTAGGAGTAAAGTGTAATTACTACCATACAATATGCATGATCACTTGTTGCACGGCCGAAATTGAAAAGTTAGGAGGGACTAAATTTGTTTTTGGCTAAATTTAAATGACCAATTTGGTCAAATTGCTATTCTCCCGGGGACAATTTTGAGTAGCCAGTAGTTGTAGTTGTACGGGTACCCCGGGCGTTGGCTTGGAAAGGAAAACCTGCCATGGGCTTACTGGCCAACTCAACTTACTTAACTCCATACAAATTCAGTCTCCTCTTAAAAGAGTGCATCAAAGCAAAAACAATTGAACCATGCAAGCAAATTCATGCTTTATTACTCGCTTCATCTATTAACTGGAATACTTTTTCATTGGGCTCAAAGCTCACAGGGGTTTATGCAAGTTGTGGTGATATAAATTCAGCCAAGTCAATCTTTCGAGGAACCCAAAGCCCAAATTTATTTGCATTTAATTGGATGATTTCAGCCTGACTTTTCATGGCCACCATCTAGATGTGTATAAGTTACTTCACATTGCTTCAAGAATCAAAGAATTTTTTTCCAACTGTCTCTATACCTTTTCTTTTGTGTTGAAAGCTTGTCTTGGTTTGATGGAGTTGAATAAGGGGAAGGAAGTCCATGGCTTGATATTTAAAATGGGCTCCGGAATGGATGTTTCGGTGGGAAATTCTTTAATAGATATGTATGGTAAGTGTGGGAACATATGGGAGGCTCGTTTGGTGTTCGATGAAATGTCTAAGAGAGATGTTGCATCATGGACATCGATGATTCCCCCCTGGGTATTCTAGTGTTGGGAGGATTGAGGAGTCCGTTGCTTTGTTTGAAAGGATGAGGCTTGAAGGTGTGGAACCGAATGATTTTACGTGGAATGCAATGATAGCAGGGTATGCAAGGAGAGGAGATTGTGACAATGCTTTTATGTTCTTCTCTAGGATGTGTGGAGAAAGGTTGGTTCCGGATTTGGTTACTTGGAATGCAATGATTTCGGGCTTTGTTCAGAGTCAAAGAGCTGGCAAAGCTTTTAAGTTGTTTCAAGATATGTTGTGTAGCGGCATTAGGCCTAATCAAGTGACTGTTACTGGGCTTCTTCCAGCTTGCGGATTTATTGGTTCCATACATAGAGGGAGAGAGATTCATGGCTTCATATGTAGAATGGGGATGGACATTAATGCCTTTGTTGCTAGCGCTCTCATTGATGTATACTCAAAATGTGGGAGCATTAGAAATGCTCGGAATGTTTTCATACACATCTTCCTGCAAGAACATTGCTTCATGGAATGCCATGGTTAGGTGTTATGGGAATAATGGTATGGTGGACTTGGCAGTTGAACTATTCCAGAGAATGCAAGATGAAGGTGTACAAGCAAACGAAGTTACTTTCACACATATTCTTTCGTCCTGTAGCCAAGCGGTCTCATAGACCAAGCACTTGGAGATTTTGAGCTGATCAAAGAATATTATGGTATTTCAAAAGCAAGCCAAGAAATTATTCTTCTGTTGTTGATCTTCTCTGTCGATCTGGGAGGATGGAGGAGGCTTATGATACAGTTAAAGAAATGCCAATTGAAGCTACAGAGTCAATTATAGGTGCTTTCCTTAATGGGTGTATGATGCACGAAAGAAAGGATCTTGCTGAAAAGATGGTTGAGGATGTGATGATTGAAGAAACCTGGAGGCTTTGTAACACTCTCAAATATATATGCAGCTGAGGACAGACTGGAGACATGGAGACTGTCTCTTATACACAATGATGGTATAAGGGAGTCCTTAAGATGCCTGGATCCAGTAGCCTTTAAGGATAAGAAACTTTTGAAATGAGGACTGACAAGACACTGTTGAAATTGGAAACTCACAAAGACTGTGATGGTAAGAAACCTCTATCATGTGCATTATTTTTGTGTATAAAATTGCAAAGCATTCAATTCGCTGCGCAGCTAAAGTTTGCTGTCAAAGATTCGGTCATGAAAAACTTAAATTTCAGGCCACCAGAATCAATTTGTATGATTTAGCTTTTGGGATTAGCAATTGTTTTCATTGCTTTGGGTCTTTACACTTCTTGCCCCATCAATATGATGAAGCACATAATATTTTTTGCCTGATTCAGACGAATATATAGGTTATTGGTACTAAAACTGAAATTTAAAAGTTCATTTTCCTTTTCTAATCATTTTACAGTTCAAAAACACCGCTCCAAAAAAGTTGCATGTGAAGTTAAGACTGGTTGTCTATGGTATGCTTTCCTTCTGAAACTTTTCCCAACTTTTTGCTCGGCCTAGTTAAACTTTAATTTGCTTCTTAGAGCATTATAATAGTTATCATTTTGAATGTAAGCCAGCTTGAACTCTTATAACTGATCCTTGTGTATATTTTCAAATTATGAGCTGAACGACTAAATCTCTGCATCCTGTCTCTTAAAACTCTAGATGTGTATAAGAGACAACTTGTTTTCAAGCGCTTGGGACAATACTAAGTGATGCAGTCAACAAATGGCTCAAGAAAGAGTAAAATCAAAGATTTTCATAATTGCGTTCAAGCATTCTTTATGGACTTGTTAGAAGACAAAAAAGCCTCTTTGGGAATTGAAATAAGAGTTTTAATTGAGTTTATTTGTGTAGGAATCAGTTTTTATGTATTAAGGTTTTTATGATTTTTAGTAGTCAGGGATATTTATAGTCATTTAGTTATTTTGCAGGAATTTTCTTATTTTAGTATTTTTAGTATGTTGTCTTAGAGTTAATTTAAGATTTGGTTTCCATTTGGATTTGGGTTTAGTAATACAGTTAATTTAGGATTGCTAATTCATAGGAAACAAGAATTAAATCCTAATCAAAATAGGATTTGTCTTTAGAGTCTATAAATAATAATTTTGTTCTCCACTAAGAATATAGATTTCAGTTTTATAGAGTTTGCTGCAGACATTGTGGTCTTCTTAAGGGTTGTGTGATACAATCTAGCCTTGGGTGTGATGCCTAAAGGTGTCTAGGAGTTGATTCCCATTGTTTCTAATCATTATTCTCTTAAATTTCAAATTTCCAGCAAGGTTTTTTTTTAATTTTCTGTTCAGAATTTTCTTTTCCTGCGATAATATTGCAAGTTTAAAGCCTTAAAATCTATTCTACAAGTTTGATGGCCTAGTCCACAACTTGTGCTGTGTTGATATCAGCGCTAAAATATAGCCAATCCTGATTTTTTTCCCCCTAGTATGGCTAATATCTGCGGCTGATGAAATTTTGATGGCATCCCATATTTTGATGGCATAAGTCATCCTAGAATATTCCACCGTTGGCTTGAAGCTTTGGATGGTAACTTCAAGTGTTGGCTTGATCCGTTACTTCAAGTGGTATGGGCTCCCGGATTACGAGATAGTAAAATTTGTGAAGTCAAAACTAAGTAGAAAAACTGATTTGTGGTGGTATAAGGTTGAATCAAAGAATAAAGTTATTCCTTATAGTTGGGAAGATAATTAAAAATTTCCAGCAAGCTTTTCTTTAATTGTTCTTTCGAAGTATAAGGAATACCTTTATTCTCTGATTCACCTTATACCACCACAAATCAGCTTTTCTACTTAGTTTTGACTTCTTTGACTTTCTCACAATCCGGGAGTCCATACCACTTGAAGTAACCATCCAAAGATTTGACTTCTTTGACTTTCTCACAATCCGGGAGCCCATACCACTTGAAGTATTACCATCCAAAGAATCAAGCCAACGGTGGAATATTCTAGGATGACTTAAGCCATCAAAATATGGGATGCCATCAAAATATTCTGCAGCCATAGATATGTAGCATACTAGGGGAAAAAATCAGGATTTTAGCACTGATACCAAATTGACGTAGCACAAGTTGTGGACTAGGCCGTCAAACTTGTAGAATAGATTTTAAGGCTTTAAACTTGCAATATTATCGCAGGAAAAGAAAATTCTGAACAGAAAATTAAAGAAAAGCTTGCTGGAAATCTAAAATTTAAGAGAATAATAGCTAGAAACACTAGGAATCACTCCTAGGCATCACACCCAAGGTTAGATTGTATCACACAACCCTTAAGAAGACAACAATGTCTGCAAGAAACTTTTATAAAACTTAAATCTACATTCTCTTTGTGGAGAACAACATTATTTGTACACTCTAATGACAAATCCTATTTTAATTAGGATTTACCTCTTGTTTCCTAAAGGATTAGCAATCCTAATAAATTAACTCTACTCCTAAATCCAATTGGAAACCAAATCCAAAATTAACTCTAAGACAAAATACTAAAATCAGAAAATTCCTGCAAAATAGCTAAATTACTAAAATACCCCTAACTACTAAAAACCTTAGTACTCTAAAAACTGATTCCTACTCTATTAAAACTCTTATTTCAATTCCCAAAGAGGTTTCTTTGTCTTCTAACAAGTCCATAAAGAATGTTTGAATGCAATTATGAAAATCTTTGATTTTACTCTTTCTTGAGCCTTTTGTTCACTGCATCACTCAGTTTCTTAATAATATGTGTCATGCAGAAGCCAAGTTGAAATAAAACTCCATCTGAATAATGAGAACACAACTGGGATCAAATCAACATGGTTGCTGAACATTTTGATAATAATGATGGCAAATTTGAAACTAATTTGATGTCTTTGGAACTGTTTAATATCATGCTATCTCTATGACCAAATCCGTAACTTTAGTTCTCTTTCTGTGTGGCCTTTACATCTACATCTTTGCAAGGAATTTCCTCAATGTTTCATCATACCTGAACAGCCAGCATATTTCACACATTGCCTCGTTTCTTTGCAGTCAACTTTTTAGATGTATCATTTTTAGTTCTTGTTATATAATGAGAATTAGTCGTTCAGCTGAAGAGTCCACTTATTTTTTGTAGTATGGATATTGCATTTCGGACCATCTAAATAGATTATTGGTGTTAAAATCAGCAAGTTGTCTCTCAGCTTGCAAATTACCTCGAAATTTGGAAATACAGATATCGTTGATGAGATTAAATTCCCAGAATAATTTGATATTTACCCAACTGATCAAGTAAGAAGTTGTTGACCTGCTAAAATCAATATACTACTTCCAGCAACTTATGATTTGAAAATGTCTCTGAAACTATGCTTGTTTTAGCTGTCTTTTTGTTTGAATGGTAAAATATGATGTTTCACCTGAAACTTTGAGCTCTTCATAGGTATTCATGTTTTTATTGATATCAAGTTTCTTCTTGACCATGCAGTTGGGGAACCTCAAACCCTTCTTACAGTGTGCTTTTTCTGAGATTGAATCCTACAAGTCCAGGGTTACCGATGTGGATTTCTACTGTTTTTAGTATTGGTATGGAGTAACTAGAAGGAGGAACTTATGGTCGCATTACAT
Organism: Cinchona pubescens; assembly: GCA_025175665.1. NCBI lineage: Eukaryota > Viridiplantae > Streptophyta > Magnoliopsida > Gentianales > Rubiaceae > Cinchona > Cinchona pubescens. The sequence continues at coordinate 211,185 of JANKKI010000419.1, forward strand.
CTCAGGCAGATTGGGCATTTTGGGTGGATTAACCTGAAGAGTGGGTTCCTTCAGTTGCTCATAGGATCTTGATTTGCAGATGTTGAAATTCACCCATATCTTGCAGATAAGAGATGAATTACTCCTGCTTGAAATACAATAATGTTTGCACTGAACCATGCTCGAATGAAGAGGGACAAAGATGGAAGTCATGATACCATTGTGGAAAAGAGTTGCCCATGATGCAAGTGTAAGAGAAGGCAGGTATCATTTAAGTGCTTTAGAGAGCAAATGTATAACTAGGGCATAACTTGTATTTTTTAGGACATTTCTGTAGAATGCTTCAGTAGAACAGGAATTCCAAATAATGAGGTTATTCAAATCTTCCTAACCTGTTCAAACTTCCGTGTATGGTAGCATAACCATGCGTAAACAGATCTTTGGTTTATGGTCATTCTGTCCAGCTTTAGTTCTGATACCTAAATGGATCGGAACACCCTCTTGATACTTTCATTTTCCTGTTTCTATTGAATACTCTATTTAACTTCAGCTGAAGAAGAATTTGTATAGAAAATGGCTTCCGAGTTTCTCATCTTTTTCTTTGCCTTGGGTTTTTATCCCATATTCTATAAAGTATGTCAAAAATTACGTCATGGCTATGAGTGTTACAGAAGTAACCAGTGGATTATAGATAAAGGACTCAACAATGCAGAAATCAAAAATTTTCTTTTAATCGTCAGACAAATGAAGAAGAAGACAGAAAATGCTCAAGATGTGAAAACATTGATCACAAGACTCGTGAAATCAAGACCTGTATGAATGTTATCCAATCTCAATAAGTTTTCAATCTCTGGAGACAACTCCGTATAAATATTTTGTAACCAACGAGACTAACAAAATTTAGAAATTTATCTTTGGATGTATTACAGTATATCAACTAATTATTAATCCTGTACTATAAATAATTTTGGTTGTAATTAGGCTCAACATGTGTAGCTTCTGTAATTATGAACATTAAAACTTATGATCTAAAGCCAAATAAATAGGCTCACTAACTGAATAGTTGTTTGCAACAACCTAAATTATGCATTTACAAGAAATTTAAAACCCCAAAATAGTAGTGGCATTCACATAAAAACTGAGCTAAATCACTATTTAAAAAACAATGAGTTAAATCATACATACTGGAACTTGTCTCATTTATTTTTCAAGCTTCTTCTCTGGCAATGTTCCGTTTGTGTTTTTATTTCCGAAAGACCATTTTCCAATGCTCTAACGAAGTTATCAAAATAATTTCTAGCCACAACAGTGAGATCAACTAACTTGGAGTGAAAATCATTGAACTCTTTTGATGGATATTTAACTGTTGATGAAGCTTGTGATTTGTAGAGAAAATTTAAAAATTGTATTATGAGGAGCTTACAAGAGGACCAGTAAAGATAATCTTAACACGCAAACCCCTTATTTATATATATACATGGGGGGAGTTGGGACACTATTTTATTGGCTGAACCTGCGTATAAATTACGTATTGTCCTTAATGAAGTTGCCACGTAAGCACTTCTAGAACAATTTTGGGAAATATACCATGTGCTAATCCTGAGCACCATCAATAGTCCTCTCTGATTGGTGCCAAACCTTGACGACTAGGCCGAGCCAACGATAGCCAACAGAAGTCCCCTGCAACTTTTCCTTATTCTATGATGTTGAAGGTTGATTTGCAAGATGTAAGCTACCGAACCGAAGAGCATACTTCCCAAATTGCAACATATGCTAATCCTGAGCTTTTCTGAATCACTTAGTACGAAAGCCAAAGCTTTTTATCTTTCTCGTACAGGCGTGTTTTCCTATGAAACATGCTATTTTTTGTTATGATTAGTTCTCCATAATACCTGTGGCTCACTGAGTTCCCATACACCATAATTATATTCTCTGTACCACATCATTAATACATTTATTGTACAGCGTTTCATTTCCTCTCCCGCCTTTATTATTCCTTCTCAAAAGTAACCCTCGTTTTAAATTACCTCAAATTCCAATGCGTTGTTTAACTTTTCATTTTTCTCCCAATTTTCAACGAAAACTTACATTTTCCACCCCCAACTAAAGAACATTCGAGACAAAGGCTTTCTACTATTTATACCCTCTTTTGCCTTGCAGTTTCATTTTCTCTTCCGTTTCTCCCTTTGCTCTTTTGCTTTCTCCTTCTCCCTTCACACTCTTTCCTCTTTCACCCTTGCTTTTCCCGCAATTTTTCTGCTTTTCGGCCAGCCATCTCCGCCTGTTGTCCAGTCAAACACTATTTGCTGCTTCTTTTCCAGCAAAGCCCAGGTTTTTCAAGTTTTCCTTACATTCAATTAGAAGAAACGGCCAGTACTTTCACTCCTCTCATTAGCACCCTTCATAGCCCCCTTCCTCTTTAAATGAAATTGATAGGCTGCTTAACCCTTCCGATGAAGCCCTCCTTGCAGTTGTGCCCTTAAATAATGTGTATAAATCTTCTTTAGCCGAACCTCCACATAATGACCATCTCAACCTTCAAATCTTAAATACCCGTAACACCCTTGACCCCGAAGGCATAAAAATTCTTAGGGATAGGTATCAATTCCCTAAGAACATGCACATCAAATTTCCCACATTCAAGGACTGAGGTCACTTGCCGCCTCCTAGTTACTTAACAGTTTACCAGAAGCAACTTGAGGCTGGGTTGAGACTCCCTATCACTCCTCTTCTTGTTCAGCTTTCTGACCGTTGTGATATCAGCATATCCCAACTGACCCTTAACGCCATCCGGCTTATTGCTGGATTTTCTTTTCTTTGTAAATTGTACGACATTCCTCTTTCCTTAGATACAATTAGAATGATGCTAAAATTTTTCCCTATGAAAGGGATTTTTTTACATTTCTCCTCCGAGCTCCGAGCAAACAGCTCATCTCGGAGAACCCTTGTTCCATTCATGATTGGAAGAAGACTTTTTTCTATGTACTTTACGTAGATCCTCCAATGCCTCGAGATCCTTGTAACCTCATTAAGAAGAGCCTAAAGGCAAAGAATGCCTTACCCTCAAACTCCGATGATGCTAAGAGGCTCATCGAGTCCAATCTCAGAATAAGTTTCCACAATCAGTCAGCCATACTCTCCAATAACATTTTAGCTTAGGCTAAGTTATTTGGTTCTTATCATACTTTCAAGGACTACGATCCTCATAAAGGTGGTTGTAAAATAATTTTTGTTCTCTTCAATCCCTCATTCTTTTTTATATACATATATTCTTTTTTTTTTATAGCTCGAACTGGCAAACTTTATCTTTTTGCAGAGTTCTGAGCATTCTTGAGTGGGTTGGTTTCCACCACCCCGGCCGCCGATACAGGTTCCTCTAGCTAGCTTGCACCATCATCTGCCAGTGGGTCCCCATCCACAACACAAATGGTGCCACCTTGGAATCAATTGGCACACCTCAGAGGATGTTGGTACTATGGGTATAATAACTGTGGATCTCACATTAGAAATAGAAGTCACACTGGGGGGCTTCTATACATAATGTGATAAAGCAGTTACCCTATCTATGCAACCTGTTGATGTCTCGAGCCTGATGTAGTTCGGGTCACCAGGAAAGCTGCTGCCATCGAGGCTGGACCTTCTTTCTTGGATACCCCAGCCTCATCACCGTCGACAACAGGACCCATAGGCTCAATTACCATTGTGAGGACTTCTGGAGCAGCTTCCAGGAACCTCCTCTTGAGCAACAGTACATCACTGCCTACGGTGAGGTTTACTTTCCTTGGGTCTTTTATACCCTTCTTTTGCCGTGTAGTAATAATCCCTAGGGAACTTTTTTCCTTTGTCCACTTTCCAGGAGGTAGAAGATATAGCTCCGAGAAGGAAAGAATGTCTACTGGGTCACGGGATCTGCCTTGGACTCTAGTGTCGATTGACTCCCTTTTCCACCTTGGAAGCACCCAATTCCAACCAACTTCTTCGATCGATATTAATGATCGATCTCAGTTTGCGACGATGGGTCGTGAACAGGCAAAGTTCATCTCTTTGCCCCGAGATGTAGCCTACGTGAAGAGACTCACACCCCATTAGAGGCTAGACGAGTTGCATGTCAGTTTAATGAATGTAAGTACTCTTGCTTCATTCTTTACTTCTTTTGTCAAAATTTGTAGACTCAATTCTTCCCAAAATCTTGACTTGTTCTTTTCTATGTTTCAGGCCATAACAATTCTACCTGCTGTTGCCGAGCAGAAGGCCTTCTTCAACTTCATCGTGAACTCTCTGAAGCAGGAGTTGGCCCAAGCCAAAGCCAGGGTAGACCAAAAAGTGAATGAGGCCGTGAAGGCCAACGAACTGAAATGTAACATAGAGGCCGGCAAGAAGTATGATGAGTGGAAGACCGAGTTAGACGGTGTAAGAGAAAAGCTTCGCCAGGCTGAACTGGAGAAGAAGACCCTCGATCAACTGGATATCAATGATCGGGACAAAAAGATTGCTAAGACTAGAGATATCGTGATCCTTCAATTTCAGGAGGAAGCTGCCATGGTTGAGCCAAAGCGAAGCTTTTGGAGAATGAGCTCCTTATCGGAAGAAGAAATGTGTTTGTCACTTCAGAAGAAGCGGACGCTATGCTGAAGGCGTTCACGGAGAAGATTTTCGCCATGGGGTTCACCATGGCGTGTGATCACTTGGTGAAGAACCCTGTTCTATACAAGGGTTTGCTTTACGATGCCTCCGTCAATGAAGGAGTCATCAACAATTTACAGGCACAATTAAAGGCCCTAGTACCGATCCCTAGAACTCCTAAAGCTACAACCTCGGAGAATGCTGAACCCAGAACTGCTATTCCCGAAGCTAAGTCTGAACCTGTAAATCTAGCTTCCACTTCATTAGTCGGGCCCTCTAGTGTAACATCTTAGGCCTCTTTTATAATGATTGCCTTTTGTAATAGTTAGGTCCTTTTTTGTTAATAAAATTTCAAGTTTTCTAGCAATTCATTCTATTTCCATTTCTTTCTTGCTTCGACTTATTGTCTGGTTGCTCAAAAATTTTGCCATATGATTTAAGTATCAAGCACATAGAATAACAAACTTATAACCGCTATTCTGCTGGTTTGTCATAATACTTGTAGTAAGCTTCCAAAACATTTGTGCTTAAGTGCTTGTGCTCTTCTTCCTCTTCTTTTTCTTTCACTTTCTCTTTCTTAGAATTTTATTTGACCCCGTCCAGTGACCTTGGAGGTTGGATTAGTTCATTTTTCTTGGGGGAAGACTTACTAAGTCTCAGCCATCTGAATTTTATTTTTCTTTCTATCTTGAACCTGGTCCGGACCTCTTTAGCACTTCAGCATATCGGAGCAGTTCAATTCTATTGAGGGGAATCACTAGGTTTCGACCCTCTTAATCTTTTCTTGAACTTGGTTTGGACCTCTTTAGCATTTCGGCGGGTCAGAGTGGTTCAACTCATTTGAGAGGGGAGCCCACTAGGTCTCAGCCCTGTCTCTAAGGGGACCACTAGGTCTCGACTCTCTTAATCTTTTTCTTGAACCTGGTCTGGACTTCTTTAGCACTTCAGCGAGTCGAACAAGTTTGATTTTCTTGAGGAGGAATCACTAGAGTCTCAATCCTTTCCTTGGTTACTAAGTCTCAGCACTCTTAATCTTTTTCTTGAATCTGGTCCGAACCTCTTTAGCACTTCGACAGGTCAAAGCAGTTCGATTTTCTTGAGGGGGGACCACTAGGTCTCAGCCTTCGAGGGGGGACTACTAAGTTTTAGCCCCCTTAATCTTTTTCTTGAATATGGTCCGGATCTCTTGTCTCACTTCCTGTAGGTTGGAGTGGTTCAATTTTCTTGAGGGGGGATAACCAGGTCTCAGCCCTCGATGGGAGACTATTAAGTCTTAGCCCTCATGTATGTTTATTCATTCGTTCATGCGTTTCTTTAAGAATCACTTATTTTTATGAGAAATGGGATTTTTATTACATTCTTGGATAATATTTTTTCTTAAGAGAAAATTTACAATGTTCCACATTCTAGAAACAAGATCCCCTTTCATGTCAACAAGCTTATAATAGCCCAATTTGTAAACCTCTATCACACGGTAAGAGCCTTCCCAATTTGGATCTAATTTTCAGGTTCCTTCAACTCGGCTTGCTTCATTATTTTGAAGCACCAAATATCCAGGTCGCCAGTATCTATGTTTGACTCTTGAGTTATAATGTCTAGCCATGACTTGTTTGTATTTGGCTTCTTAGAGACATGCATCTAGCTTTCTTTTTTCTAGCAGATCTAAATTAGTTTCCTAGAGCTTCGACATTTTGTTCCAAATTACATAATGCTACTCGAGCTGACGGTAATCCAATTTCAGCGGAGATGACAGCCTCGAAACTATAGACCAAACTAAATGGTGTATGCCTATTGGCTGTTCCCAGAGTAGTTTTGTATGCCCATAAGACACTAGGTAGTTCTTTTATGCACGAGCCCTTAACTCGTTCCAGTCCAGTCTTAAGTCCATCAGTACCAGGTTCTATTGCAGAATTCTGTTTGTCCATTTGCTTGCAGATATGCCACCGAAGTGAAGTACTTTTTTATGCCGAGATTAGAGCAAAAGCTCTTGAAAAGTTTCCCTTCAAATTGTTTTCCGTTATAAGATATAAGAATAGAATGGATCCCAAACTGGCTTACAATATTCTTCCATAAGAATTTCTCCATTGCCTTCCTAGAAATCGAGGCTAGAGGTTCGGCTTCGATCCACTTGGTGAAGTAGTCAATTGCTACTACCAAATATTCAATCTTGCCTATTCCCCTCAGAAGTGAATCCAAAATATCTATTCCTCATTAAGCAAATGGCCAAGGACTCTGAATAGGGACGTAAAGTGGGCCATTAATATCCCGCAAGCGGGACTTTACGAGCCAAGCTGCTCAGTCCAATGTGGCTTCCGCATATGCCCTCGTGTATCTCTTTTAATCGATGGTTAGCCTCGAAAGGCCTGAGACACCTCAATAATGGACATAAATAAGTTTTTTTATACAAGAGCTCCATCAATCAGTGTATATTTGACATCTCTATACTTAATCTTTTTGGCCTTATAAATCTTCAGGAAGTTTATTGCTGCTGAGGTAATTTATTATAGGCTCCATCCATCCGAGATCCGTATAGATATCCATAATTTTATCCATAGGATCCACGGATCTGAAGTCTTGTACTTTCACTAATGTCTCATTTGTTAGGTATGAGTATATCGTCTAGACCAGTTTTGACAATGCATCCGTATCTGTGTTTTTTGATCAGGGGATTTTGATTATATCCATTTTTTTAAATTTTGACATCCAACTCTTCACCTCGACCAAATATGTTTTTAGGATCACGCCGTGGGCTTCATAATTTCCCAGACTTTGACTCACAGTCAGTTGCGAATCAGAGTGCATCTTTATGGTCCGAACTCCCATTTTGTGGGCCATTTTCATCCCACAAATGACTACCTCATATTTAGCTTCATTATTTTTTGTTGGAAATCTGAACCTCATAGCATATGTGAGGTAATTCCCTTCCGAAACTTAATTATAATACTGCTCCTACTCTGGATTCACACGAAGCTCTGTTAACATGAAACACCCATACGAGGTCTTGTCTGAGTTGTAGTTCCTTTGGTTGATCCACTGTCATGATTAGTTCTAACTTTTCAGTTTCGTAGTTTTCTGCTATGAAATTGCTAGAACTTGTGCCTTGATGGCCGTTCGAGATTTGAACTCGATATTGAACTCAAATAGCTCCACAAATCATTTTAACATCCTTTCCGAAGTATCAGGTTTACTCAATATATTTTTTAAGGGGAAGTTCGTTAGGACAATTATTTTGTGGCCGTGAAAGTATGGCCTCAACTTCCGAACTGACATTACCAAGGAAAGGCAACTTTTTCGACAAGAGTGTAATTCCTTCCTGGTCTCTGAAGCACTTTGCTTATGAAATATATGGGACACTGCTTTCCGTGCTCGTCTTCTTTAAAGAGAACCGAACTGATTACAAGTACAGTGATTCTTCTTTTTGAGGCTACACCGAGCTTCGACAAATTCCTCAGATATCTCTTAAGCTCCTCAAAGGCCTTCTTAGCTTCTTCTGTCCATTGGAAATTTTTTGTTTTCTTTATAAGCTAAAAAAAAGGTAGGCTTCTTTCTACTGACTTGGACAAGAACTGATTCAGGATTGCCATTCTTCCGGTAAGTCTCTGAACTTCCTTTACCAAGGGAGGAGTCTTCATATTGATTATAGTCTGCACATTTTGGAGGTTAGCCTCAATTCTCCGATGAGAGACTATGAACCCTAAGAATTTTCTTGAAGGGACCCCAAAAGTGCACTTTTAGGGGTTCAACCTCATCAGGATTGATCTCAATGTCTCGAAGGTCTCTCAGAGATTCTCCAAAGTCTCTTCAAAAGTCTGGCTTTTTACCACCATATCGTTTATGTACAGCCTCTATATTTCATCCTATTTGGGACTTAAACACTTTATTGACGAATCTCTGGTACTTGGATCCTATATTTTTAAATCCGAAGGGTATTGTAGTATAGCAATACTTGTCTCAAGAGATTATGAATGAGGTTTTCTCCTCGTCGTCTTTTTCCATGTATATCTGGTGGTACCCTTTAAATACATCTAAGAAATATAAAACGTAAAAGCCAACAAAAGAATCAACTACTGTTTTGATCTGGGGTACGGGTAACTGTCTTTTGGACAAACTTTATTGAGATCAGTAAAGTCGTAGCACATATACCAAGACGAATCTTGTTTGGTTACAAATACGAGATTACAAAATCAAGTTGGATACAATACTTCTCTAATAATTTTTGCTGCTAAGAGCTTATGTACCTCGACTTCAATTACTAAACTATGCTCTGGACCGAAGAGAGGCTTCTTCTTCTTGATGGGCTTTTACGCTGGATCCACTCCAAGCTTATACTCAATTGATTCTCAAGAAATGTAAGGCATATTCTCAACAGTCTAGGTGAACACGTCCTTGTATTTGGCTAGAAGTCTGAAGAGAAGAGTTTTGAACTCTACTGGGAGAATTGCACAAAAAAAATTTTTTTCTGTTTGGGATGCTCGAGTCCAGTGGTATCTTCTTGATAGGCATCTCATCTTGTGGCTCAATTTTGGACTTGCCTTTCTCCTTAGTCTCGAGTAACTCTGGTATACCCAATGCCCTTCTTGAAGGTCTCGTATCTTCTCATTCTCTCCTCGGATCAATCATTGACTCTTTTGGCATGCCCAAGGTGGATGGAACTTCAAAAGTTTGCAAGAAAGCCTTATCAGCGACAGACATTATTTGTAATTGGGATTGTAATGACATCATGTAGCAGGCCCGAGCCTCTTTCTGGTTCCTAATCATTGTGCCTTCAGATCTGTCCCTCAACATAAATTTGATTCCAATATGGAATATGGAGGGAAGGATCCTATATATGTATTGCATGGGTCGGCCAAGGATCATGTTAAGAGAACTATTCCTTTTGACGATAACGAAATTGGTCATCTCAATCCTGTGCTTCGGGAGAGTTCTGATGGTCAGAGGAAGCATTATTTTACCTTCTGGCTATTGACCGAGTCGCTTGTGAAACCTACCAGAGGGGTTTTCAAAGGTTTTATCAAAGAGAAGTCCACTTATATATGAATTATCACGGGGTCATTTGTGGCATAGGGTTAGGGACAGGATTGTCTGAAGTGTACTCGAGGCTAATAAATGATTTTAGGTACTTGTCCCGATCCTCGCCTGAGGGTACATACCTCGCATATTTCTTTCTTGCGTTACTGGAATCTCTAGTCGCTGGTCTCCTATCTATGGTATTTATCACTTCGGCTATACAGATCTACTCATTATACTGGGGGATTGTTTTTGTTTTGACCGCTCAGTTCAGCTGATGAGGTAGATAAGACCAAGGCTGCATACTTATTTGATATTATAACATTTCTTTAGAATTTTGTAGCAGTTCGACTGATGAACTGCTATAGGTGTCCTTCTTGGATAACATTTTCTATTTCGACCTTTAAATGATTGCAGGCCTCTATATCATGACCATGTTGGCCATGGAATGCATAGTAAAGACATATTTTGATTTATCTCTTTGGTTGGGCCCTAACAACATTGGAGGGAGAGTTCAAGGATCCCTAGGTACTGTACTTGATACAGTATTTCTCTCCTTGAAGTGTTTAGTGGTGTGAAATTTGAGTCCAGCAGAACTCTGGTCCTCGGAGATCGGGCCTCAATATTATTGTTGGGGTAAACAACCCGATTCAAAACGGTCTGTTGTTAGAATAGTTTAGTTTATCCATCACTTTTAGCTTTTTGGAAGAAGAAGGGTTCGGAGTTCTTGGAGTTTTTTCCTTTTGAGAGTCATACATTTCTCTTTTACCAAAATTAAACTTTTCACCCGTATAAACTCTGATGCCCTTTAACAGTCTCTTAGAATGTACTTGGATCTGTATAAGAGAATTCGGCATTGAAACTTTCAGGTCGGATGCCGCTGCAAAAAGTAGCAATCAAAATTTTCTCATCAATATTTTTTTATTTGGATCACTTCATCATTGAAGTAGTCTATGAATTTGTTAAAAGGCTCGTAATGGGCTTTTGGTGAATGTTCATGAGGTAAATGTCCTTCTACAATACTGATTTGCTTCGGAAGTGACCAACAAAAGGCCTTGCTAGCTCATGGAAAGTTGCTGAGTTTGTTGGCAGCTCTTGGAACTATTTCTTAGTTGGTCTGCGAAGTGTAATGGTAAACAATTTACAGTGGATGGCGTCACTATAGACGTAGATGGTTGTGACGGCCACCACATGTTGTAGGTGGTTAGATGGATCAGAGTCTCCATGTATTTGACAAGATCGGGCAATTTAAACTACATCGGAAGGGGCTCGGTCTTGATAGAGATCGTGAATAGATCTCTATCTAAGAGTCTGAGTGGAGGCATGCCTCAAAAATCTCTTGAATTTTGTTTTCGAGACTCTGCTCCTCGAGCTATTTCAGGACAGCCAAAGAGGGGCCTCTGTGTTCGATGATCTTCAAGGATTGTGCATCGATTCTATCAAGTACCGACAATCTTTCAGGCTTGCTAGTAATTGAGTGTGGTATTTATCGGATCGCTCGTCTGATTGTATCTTATTCGTGATTTTGTACCTGAGGTCACTTAGACTCATGACATTTATTGGCTATTTTCTAGGTCTTCGGCTTGAAATTTGTTGTTGTTCGGCTCGCAGTATGATCGCCCAATTAGAGCACTTGGATGGAGTTTGATGCTCGCGCTGCTCGACGAATGCTCTAAAAGACTCAAAGTGATCGGTGATGTACTTTGATACACCATTTTGTTTCTACTGAGCTTCGATGCATGTTTCAAAGTCCTCAGCCTCATCATTCTGCAGCAAAAGGTGTGGATTGCATGCTTTGGTCTCCTTGCTGGCAGTGCGTCTTGGCCTCGGTTCTTTATCCTTACAAAAACAAAGCTGATAGAGAAAATTGTTGAAAATAGTTGAAAAGTTGGAAATTTTTTGATTCTCAGAGACGGCGCCAAATGATGAAGTTTGGATTTGTAGAGAGAGAAAGTACATAGCTGGAGAGAGAATTTAGAAATTGTATTATGAGGTAAGCTTACAAGAGGAACAATAGTGATAATCTTAGTACCTAAACCCCTTATTTATAGATATACATGGGGAGAGGTGGGACACTATTCTACTAGCTGAACCTACATATAAATTACATATTTGTCCTTAATGAGATTTTCACATAAACACTTCTAGAATAATTTTGAGAAATGTGCCATGTGCTAATCTTGAGCACCATCAGCTTTGATATATTTACAAATGTCTTTCTTTGCACAGTGATGAAGGCGGCTTTCAAAAGCATCAGTTGCAAACCCTTGCAAATGCTCCAAAAACTCCTTTGCGTGCTCTTTATCCAATAGATAATAAGCGTAGGGATATGTCCATTTAAAAACCCTCCTACATTCGGCAATCCGGACCCAAGCATCAATGATGAATTGCAAATGACTCTGAGGGTTTCCCTAGATTTGACTGAGTGTGTTAAGATGAACACTCTGCGGTTCTTTCACATTCCACTTGGCCATTTTTTCGCAATCCACAGGACTATGAGAGCTTCCCCACAACAATTCTAGCAAAATTGATGAGAACACTCACAAATAACGTCAAAGCAAGTAGTATTATCAAGTAGTTCAATAGCACATGAATTCTTACACAGCGGAGCAGGACACCACTTGATATTTTTCCACATAAGATCATATGAGTTAATTCCTTCTTATTCTTTTCAGATGCCAAAGACTCAATCATTTCTTCACTGATTGTCGTGTCGCATGAGGGTTCGGGACACCTCAGCGTCAAGCAACCACAGCCTTCATTATCGATGGAAATGCTAATATAAATTTTTCAACATGTCTTGCAAAAAACATGACCACAAGCGGCCGAGGCCTGATTATTTGTTGTTTGGGGATAATTCTCCAAACAAATTCCACAAAATTTATTTTTACTAGTATTTGGTTGAAGATCAGTCAAAGATTCATTTTGTAGATTATGATCGAATAACAATAAACCGGATAGCTTACGAACTAGGTGTTCATCGGCAAACCAATCTTCAGAGGAGAAACCCCTATCAAGAATATTGACACTCCAACCACATATGCGTAACAGTATGATAGGGGTTTCTCTGGAAACGAAGAGAAGATTTGAAGATTGTTGAATGTCTTGGTTGATACGTTGCACATATCTTCCTCCTTGAGAATGGTGAAATTGATCCGACGACTACTATCGATATCATCCTCGCCTTCATAGTATTTATCTGAGGATGATATATAAGAGCCCCAGTTTGACCAACGATTGAAATTCGACAGCATCATGTAATGTTTCAATAAAAAGATTAGACACTAAATTTACCAAACTGAAATTGAGGAACATGCTTGTATCAATGTTGCTTATATAGGTAGATAGGAGACGATTAGAAGTAGGTCTCTGAAGCCGGCAAAATTACTGGATACTCCAATCGAAGTAAACTCCCTTAAGAATTCGTTTAAGCTAAAACAAATTGAGGGTAGTGGCGGACGATTGAGGAGTAGGGTGGTAGCCGCCTCCAGCAATCCTCTAATTACTTTAGATACCTATGTAATTTTTTGAGTGAAATATTTAGTAAATTATTATATTCACCTCCTTCTTCCAAAATTATTTGGTACTCTCTTTTTAGTAGTTAATTCTGTCATCTATTTGACTTCATTTGTATCCTTTTGTTGGGTGTTAAAAGTAATTAATGTTATTAGTATTTGGTTAATTACACTTAAATTACTAATTTCATAATTATTTTTCTTTTAAATAGTCTAATTCTTAGACTAAATACATTGCTCTTTTGTACTAGGGTTAAATACGTAAAACCCCTCAAGGTTTGGCTGTTTCCCGCTCAGACGAGCGATCCGATAAATCACACTCAGCTACTAAGAAATAGTTCCAAGAGCTGCCAACAGACCTGTCGGTATTGATAGAATCGGTCACTGGTGTTGAAGAGCATCTACACAGAAAATAATAAAATTGACCCCTTATTATATTTGTCATTTTAGTCCCTAATTCTAATTTTGTGTATATTAACCTACTTTAGTCATTAATCAATATAAAAATATGTCAGACACAATTAAAAAATATGTAGATGCCTGATTGTGTAGTATTCTTTAAAAATACTTATGAAAAAATTTAAATACAAAAATTTCCTAATACTATCGGTATTTTTCAGCATTTTCATTATATTTTATTTTCATGTAAAAATAAATTTTCAAATATAAGAGACTCAAACGAGACTCAAAATCATTTATTAAAGTTATATCAGTCTATTTTCTTTTTTATTTTCTTTAAATTTATTTAAAATAATTTTCCTCTTACTTTTTTCCTTTATTAATATAATTTAACTAATGCTTAAATTATATGAAGTAACTTTATCATATAAATAAAAACTCAAATTAAAATAATTTAGATTGAATATCTTTAAATTATAAACTAACTTTATTTATATAAACAAAAACTCAAATTAAAATAATTTAGATGAACCGATTTTAGACGCATTTATCAAAAGATTCTTATATAATTATTTCACCGTATTTATAAATTTTAAATATTAAAAGCATAATTTGAGAGTCTAAGATAGCTGTCATTAGAATATTAATTAATTTGGAGCATATTTATATTTTTATCAATATTGATAACATTATTGAATTTTATTTTTATCCAAATGTATTAAAATGCTACAAAACTTACATGAGGGGATAAAGTGAAATCTCACTTAAACATTAAGGGAATTTATTGTAATTGAAATTTAGGGGTAAATTTGTCTTTTGAAAAAACTGGCGGCGTTACCTTTGACCTTTAGTCAAAGGGGTAATTATGAGGAAAAATAATGTTAGACGGGGTTTAGTGTAAAACAGCCTAAACCTTAAGAGGTTTACTTTATTTAACCCTTTGTATTATTACAAATTCTGCTTTGAAGTGCACCTTCTTTTCTAAACTTTCCTTTTATTAAGATTTTACCCTCAAATATTCTTTTCAAGAACCAATTTACTATTGTCATGCACTTGAATTTCATGTAAGTTAATATTTATCACTCTCATTTTATTTCATTAAAAATCAACGGCCTAATTAAATGCCATTAATTTAGCTCAATGACTTGTTTGTGACAAGAACTTAACATGTCAATTTTATTTAGTCAATAATTAACTATTATATATGAATTATTCTTTTTGTTATTGTTATCAACATATACTATTCAAATTTTTTGTCATGTCAAACTACTTTAAAAAAATTCAAGGAATTTCATTGTAGTATAAAAATTGATTGGTCATACGATTATTTCTTTTTTTATGATATTTGTTGGATTATAAAACATGACGCTAATATTAAATTTTTATTTCTAACTAATTTTATTTTAATATATTCTGGTCCCAAAATGAGGTCTTAGCGCAATATTAAACCTTATTATCGTGTAATTTCAAGGTCACGAGTTTAAATAATGAAATCAGGCTCTTGCCAAAACAAAAAAAATGTAATATAATATTACATACTATAAACTAAGTGATCTGACCAATTCCAAATATTAGAAATAACATAAACTTTATAAACCATGTTACCCTTTGATATATTCTTGCCCCCACGAAGTAATATTTCTACGTCCACCCTAATTGTGGGTGCTTTTATGAAGTGACTTAGGCTGTGGCTTTTATCTAAAGGCAACATGTCTTTAATTAAAAGAGGTCAACTAGTAAAGAATAAAACATGTGTCATTCTAATGGAAGACACATTGGTAAAAGTATATGACTTTTGGTAAACAAAGATATATTATTTGAAATTTAATCTTATGAAAAGATTGTTTACCAATTAATGGATTGATCTCTATGTTTGGTGAAGACGTGATTTCTTAAATATAAGAAAATACATATTTATAATTAATAATCACCAAGGTGAAACTAGAATAATTGACTTTTACAAATAAAAGCGAAATAGATGAATTTATTTCCTTTAGTGTCTAAATTATTTCTAAAAAACTATTGTAATAAGGAAATTATGCTTTGTAGAGCATACATTCAAGTTTGCAATGGTAAGTTGAGTCACATAAAAGTAAAATATAGTTATCTAAAAGAGTTACTATTTGATATATAAAGTGATCACTATTATGTTTTTTGTGAGATCTAATAACAAAATGGACCGATCAGTGACAAAAGATTTTACATGAAATCTTATGAACAAAAATGGATAGGATAAAGCCCATATAAAATAACCAATACTGCATTCTCGACTTAATGCTTGATACAATGTCAAATCTTAAGTTTAATGAGACAAAGCACACTATATGTGTAATTGTAAGCACTATAATATATTTGATATTTATCCCAAGTAAGGTGCCTGATATACCATAGAATTGAATGAAAAATAGCAAAGTGTTCTTAATGAACTAATATTCAAATAAAGTGTTAGTTATGGAACACTTTTGACGATGTCTATCTATGTGAGTGAGAAGTACGGGCGCTTCTAGAAGTTTAAGAGTTTTAACTCTTACAACACTCATCAAAGGGATACAAACACATGGTTAGAATAGTGTCAGTAGATACGAAGTAACTCAAATTATAGAAATTAGTGTGTGAAGTAGATATAACTTGTCAATTAAGGATGGGTGGTTCGTAAAGATTATTGCATCTACCAAATTATTTTAACTTATTAGAATATCCTTTACTAAATACAGGTTCAAATCGCAAGATACCTTACTATGCATTAATTTTCTAATTTGTCAAGTTCACACTATTTTGAAAATAGTAGAGGATTGTTGGAGAATTTTCAAAAGATGAAGTGGTACAATATTACATGAAAGGTTATGAGTGGTATCTATTCAATTTAATAGATATGTCTATTCAAAAAAAAAAAAAAAACCATGAATTAGTAAATAAATGTGTATCATAATGAAAAGACATTTAAATGTCTATAAATATAGAGACATTTAAGTTGTAGAAAATATAAGATCATTAATTGTTTTCTTCTTCTAGTTTCTCCTGAATAATATAAGACAAGTTTGTCAAAAGTTTGAGCATTTAGTGGATTGATTTCATTACTATAAAATACAATCAATCATTAGACTTTATTTTATCTTAGAAGTTAATTTTCAGGATATCTTAGCACACCTATTATGGTCATGGTATATGTAGAATTAAACCTTAGGAAAGTGGCAATGTAACATGTTTGAAACTATCTCTTATTCTAACTATGCAAGATACGATGCGGTTTTATGTTTTTTGTTATTTTTTGTTCCATTAAGATTGACTTTCCCAAGTTAAAAAAATTAGGCAAAATTATTTTTTTAATATTTTGGAATAAATACTTAACTATTAACTAGATAATTGATAAAAATGACAAAACTAATATTTTAACACATGTTATTCAATCATATATTATGTTTTAATATATTATTAAAAATATCTATTCTATCATATATTGTTAGGAATATTATCCTTTTATTATGGGTCAATCAACTTATCTGAATTTCAATGACAGATTTGTAAAATAGAAATAATTATGTAGAACTTATACAACTAATAAAATAAGAAAACAAATAAGGAAAAATATTAAAAATTAAAATAGGAGCAATTGTTAAGTTATCTTATTATCATTTTTTAATATCAATATTTATCATAGTATATAATCTTAAGATTTTACAAAATTATTGGACTCATAAAGGGAAAAAAAAATATATTTTTTAAATTCTTATAAATTTTAACTTATACAAAATTGTTAGAAAGGAAGTATTGTCATTTGACTCAATCTCTTGGTCAAATTCATCAATTATTTAATGTTTAACCAAAAAATATAAAATTGGGTTAAATGCCTTATCTATAGATTTAGAGAAAGGAAATAGACAATAAACCAAAATTTCAGGGGATAAAGTAAAAATTACCATACTTGAATTTGACATTAAGAGACCATTACAGCCAAATTTAAAAGTTTAAGAATTTAATAAATATTTTTAAAAATTGATAGATCAAGTAAAATCATTGACTTCTTTTTATTAAAGTTATGTAAATTGTAGTCATTTACCCACTCCAAAGTCTCTAACAAATCACCCGTATGGCCCCAATACTACTTGGGAGACTGATAGATGGCGGAATATCAATTTTCGGAATTTCAATTACTCTATCATTCTGGGAGCTCCATAATATATATATTTTTAATAATTACTACTTTAAATAATTGATGATTATTTTGGTGTAAGTTGAAATTTTGAGGTTATTTTTGACAAAGGAAAAAAAAAAGAAATACCAAATTATTTTTGTTAAACCACCACAAAGTTGCATACACATGGGATGTATTTTTTATGGTTAAATTTATTTTGATCATTGAACCACTATTAGACATTTTAATAGTTATTTAAGAATTAGTAAGAGATGTTTATTTAGAGAAACATGACTCCCCTGTTTTTAGTAAAGTAGGACAGTGGGCCACTTAATCCAAATAAAATTCTCGCATTAATTATTAAACAATTATTAGGATTACCCAACATCTACCATAAATCTTGTAATTTTTAACTAGTTCTATCTACTACTTTAATAACTATTGTGCAAACCACAGATATAAAACTTTTGCACTTTCCAGTTACTAGTAATAATATAGTATAGTATAATTTCCAAAATTTTCCATAATCTCTCATCTTCATACATAGGGTGTGTCAATGATAATAGATTTAGAAAATATGAAAATTCTGTAGTCTTACATAGCGTATTATAGCATTGAGTTTTGAGTTTTGTATAATACAATATTATGTACTTTGAGTACTTATAGAATATAAATTTTAAAATATAACGATATAGTATTCTAACGAAACCATATAATTCCAATATATATATATATAATACACACACACACTAGTAAAGAGCACGTGTTTCGCACGTGTAACACTTCTAATTTATTGAAAATTTTCATTTTCTAAAAAATAAATGAGTAATTAGTGAATGATAACCAAATATGAAAATTTTAACTGTTGAGTTTTTTATACAAAATTTATATATTTTAAATATCTTTGCTCCTTTTCATTGTAATTATTTTCACCTATTTTTTCTTTTAATTTTTCAACATTGTTTGTTAATTGTTACAAAATTATATATAAATTTTATTTTTTCTTAAAAATTAAACACATTTTCTCTTTTATGAGAAAAACGTATGATAATTTGCTATATATATATATATATATTTCTCTTCTAGGTGCCTAGATTATAACTTTCATATAGCATCACCACCAATTAATTAAACAATTAAATATTAAGATATTTTCCATAGTATTGTACTTTTTAAATATATGTGCATATTCTTTGTCATTACAAAAACAATAATAATAAAAATTTAACATCATTATCAAGTACCAAACATTATATAGATGAAGTATTTTAAAATTCTATTAGTAGCGGAATTATTGATAGGTAATCGGATAATATATGGATAATAATTACAAAACATGATTAATAAATATTTGAAAAAATAAGAAAGAAATTGGATCTAATTAAAATATAAAGAATACATAAATCAAACAAAAATTATGTCTATAGGATAACCAAACAGATCAACTACTATATTCTCCATATTATAAATAGGTATTATATAGTATGTTAAATCATTATAAAAAATGAAATAATAAATCATGTTCTTTTGTCTTGCTATAAAATGCAACGAATGTTAGATAAAACAATCCGTTATTTTGCTCAGTACACGAAATGCTATTAAAATTGTAATTCTAAATATAACTAAAATTATACGTTATTACTTTAAGTGACATTTTATATATATTTTGTATCCCAATTAATTTTTTGCTAACATATTATAATATATATATATATATATCTATATATGTATACATATAGAGAATATATAGTTATGTTATCTCTCAAAATTATGATAATATTCACTTCAATACTTAAGTAATGCTCTAAACTCTTTATCATCTTTAGTGGAATAAAATGTAGTTAACTCCGATCTAAAATAGTTTTTATTTTTCTTTTAGGTTCATAAGTTGTAATTTATAGTAGCGACCTACCCATAACTTAATCAATTATAGACAAAAACTTTTTCCATAATATTGAACTTTTTTTGAGATATATCTATATATTTTTTATTATTTGTAAAGGATTAAATCATCAAACACCATTTAATAAATGAAGCATGTCAAAATTCTTTTATTAATGTATTAGAAATATTTACAGGAGATTAAATAATATATATATATATATTAATAATTACAAAAATGATTAAATAAAATTTCAAAAAATAAGAAAAATAAACTTTATATAAAGAACAAAGACATCAAACAAAAATTATGTTTCCTTTATAAGAAAACCAACAAATTAAACGAATATATTATGTATAATATTGATAGGTATCACGTAGTATATTCATAACTAAAAGGTGAAAATAAAAATTTATTCTTTTATCTTACTTTGAAATGTACATAAAATTAATGAAAAAATCCTCTATATTACTCGAAATGCACACAACTCGAATGAAAAATATTTAATTCTAATGACATCAAAAATAACATGTAATTTCTATAATTTCTATTATAACTAATTTTTTTAACATATTGTGTAAATTAATTATGTATCCATATAGAGAATATATTGGTATTTTTTGTGATTCTTAACCTTATGATAATATCGATATTCTAAACTCTTCCATTCATCCTAAATGGTATCGAGGAAATGCGGTTAACTCTAAAATTATATTTTGATATAATATTTTAGTATGAAATTAAATTTGTATTTATTAAATATATACACAAAATGAAGGCAAACAAAAGTGTATGAATATTTTTTTTTATTTTTTGTACTTTTTCAATTAATTCCTTTTATTATATTCCAAGATATTTAATCTATTTCTTTATTATTTTGTTAAATAGTAAAGAATTATATTGTAATTTCTAAAATTGACATGTAAAATCAATCTATATTTGCAATTATTTTAGAGTATTTAATAGTATGACTATATTTGAATAATATATATTGTCTTTTAGAGTACTTATTATAATTTTTTCTATATTGTCATTGCTATAATTTATATGTAGTATTCTTATAGGTTTTGTAATAATTATTCTAGACTTTGAGCATGAATCATACAATTTGTTTAATGTTTTTTTACCTCATCGATAGTTAGTCCATACCAATATTTCTTTGTTGTTATAACACATACTATCTTTGCAGTATTGTAATTTTTGAATTTAACATTTAAATTCATTGTATACCCATAACTATTTTGACTATTGTTACAATCATTATTTCAGAATATTTTGGGTATATGCATTATATCATCAATTGAACTTATTTTCTAACTCATCAGTAGTTCATCTAAACTAGTGTTCTATAAAATGATATTATTAAAAGCAAAGATTTAGTAATAAAAATACTATTAAAGAGATATAAAATTAACAAATACTTTTATATCAATTAAAGATTATGAGTTTTTTATTTTGTTCCTGGGCTTTACTTTTGTTGTTTGGTTAATTTTCTTTTCTTCATGCAGGATAGAAAAAATAAATCTAAATTAATTGTAGCACGATTTATATAAAAGAATTTGTTAATGTTATATATATTCTATAAATTTTCACTTTATATAAATTTTAATTATTTGTTTGTGTGACTATTAATTTTGTGATTTTTAAGTTGAAACGTACTCAAAAATTCTATACTCATGGGCATATCTCTTCTATTAACCAAAATTTCAAGTTAAAAAAGTCACTATAATCAAGAGTGGTGAAACCATTATAGTTGACTGTCAGTTAAGGAAAGTTGTGCTAAAAAAATGATATCGGCTAGATTTGTCATCTTCTTCAATTAATCCTAGCCAAAAAAGCTAGCAAAAATGCCAAATTCAACTTCAATGCATCTTTTCATCAAATTCTACATGAATCAAATATTCTCTTTATGAAAAGTTTATTCATCAGACAAAATTAAACAAAAAAATATTAGAATATAATAGGGGTAAAATTGTCAACATGTTTAGTTGACATAATAGAAGGACTTTATTGGTCGATAGATAATCTTAGGTATTATCCTATCAATAACACTAAAAAAGGGGCGAAGTGTAATTAAACTTATATATAAAGCACGCAGGGAGAATGATCTAATTAAATTTCGCAAACTGGGTATACTTGAATGAACAATTAGAGAAAGAAAATAATTGTAGTGAATATTTTTATAATTATAAAAGAATTTTTTATTATGAATAAAAAATAGAAACGGTTTGACCATATATAACAGTTACAAAATATAATATTTTTATTTTATTCTTTGCTTAAATATAAAAGATTTTTCTACTTTTAGAATTATACATTTTCTTATTATGTATTTATGTCAAAATTTCGTAATAAATTAAGGAAGAAACAATTTATTTCATTAGCATCTCATGCATTTTAGAACAACATAAAGGATGTTTTCACGAATATTCGATACATTTTAAAGCAAGACAAAAAAATAAATTATTATTTTAATTTTTTATAATGAATTTAATATATTATATTATACATATCCGTAATACGGAGAATATATTAGTTTAATCAGTTTAATTTCTTATACATAAGACATAATTTTTGTTTGATTAATTTATTCTTTACATTTTAATTAGATTCACTTTTTATTTTTTGAAATTTTAATTATAATAAATATTTTTATACAAATAAAAGTCTTCCATCTTATTATGTATTTATGCCAAAATATGTGTAATTTTATCTTAAAAATTAGGTAGAATAAATAATGAGAATTTAATTATGTTTTCCTTTTAAGATCTGGAAATTATACATATTAAGATGTGTATTTTAGAGACAACATAAAAATTACATCTCTATATGTACTTTTCTCTACAACTTTAATATTGGAAATTAATTTCATTAAGGACGGATATTTTAGACATTATAAAAAAAGGGATAAAACACTTATATATGTTTTCTATTGGAAATTGGTAATTATATTTCATTAAGGGGGTATTTTAGTCTTCACAAGAAAGGGAGAAACAGAAAAATAAAAATTGAGAGAAATAAAAAATTGAAGAAACAACTCCCATATATATATATAATAGTATAGATAGATTTTGAAGTAACTACTAATTAACTCCAGTATAATTTCACGATCACATCCACAACAAATATTGCTCACAACTTTCCAAAACCTTTTCCCAACGAGAAACAGACAAACAAGAAAAGGAAAACAAATTCCAAAACTATTACTACTACTAAATAACTAGCATAACTGTAATGCGCGTATAATAGATTTCAAAATCCCATTAGGACAACACACATAATATTTATACAAACATGTTCAATCCTCGGATTGCCGCACAATTTCATTGCCAAAATCCCTCAACCTACTATTATTCTCTTCAACATATATCAGCACTTCTTTACAAGGAAAGCACAGAGATATACTAATCATCAGGTCTAATCTCGTTGCAATTTAAGGTTCTCTTCATCAAATTCGTTTCATTATTAGGATAAATAAATACTAGTTAATAGCAAGAACTTGTAGTCCTATAGCAATTCATCAGGAATGGACGAAGTGTTGAGTTTTCGTCGACGCCCTCGCAAGAGTAGTCATCCACGTAGAGCCTTGATGAATTCCATTCAAGATCAGTTCCGATTTTCGCCCTCGATTGAAAAAAGTGTATTACCAGTCAAGAAATCTAGTCAGAGTAAAGGGAAAAGATCAATAGTCCGGGTTGCAAGAAGTAATAGTAGAACTAGTATCAGTTTGCCTAATCGTCTTGATGATCAAGCAGAATCGTTCTTGAAGGAAAAACTAACCTCAAAGGAATCTACTGTCTCTTATACTGAAGTTAAAACTGGTCTAAATGTGTATAAGATTACTTTTTTTGTAAAGATCAAGAGATCAATACTTATATTGATGATGGAGTTGAGGAGTTGCAGCAGAAAGAGGAGGAGAATTCTACTAATGATAATGCTTGTCCTCCTCTAGAACAACAACACCACCTTCCTGTGGAATTCAAGAATTACATCGAGGAATTGGGGGCAACAGGGGACCCTGTTTTGGTGATCCAAAAGATATTGTTTCCCTCGGATGTGGAATCTGGACTTCAAAGATTGTTGATTCCGGTAAAGAAAGTTGTGAATCAGGGGTTCTTGACAGAAGAAGAGAGGAGTATATTCAACAGACATAACAAAACGGAAATTAATGCCATTTTGATCGGGACATCAGTTGCTCATCAATTTGCAGTACAAAGTTGAAAAAGTGGTATATGGGCAAGACTGAGACGTACGCTTTGGTGAGTGGATGGAAAGAGGTTGTGAAGAGGAACGGATTGAAACCTGGACAGCTTGTGCAGCTTTGGTCATTCAAGAAGGCCTCCCAATTGTACTTTGCGCTGGTTAGGCTACAAAATTAGGAGGCTGCAAATCCACAGCTTAGAGATAGATGCTTAATTTGTGATATAGATTATTGAAATTTTATGTAATTAGTTTCAATTTAGTTATGTAAATGCTGTCAGAAAAATCTTTATTCTTTTTCTGTTTTGGAAAGTTGGATATATAATATAGTTACAATCATATATGCACTCCAAATTTGATTGGCTGTTTGATATTTCCAATGTTTATAAGATTGCATTGTTTTTGCACTTTTGATGATGGAAAATACTTAAATAGATCCGGTCTTTAATCCCACCTGTAGATCCTGTGGTCAGAATTAAATTTTAAAGAATCATGCTTACATCAGCTGATGTCATTAAGATTCTCTAAAATTTAGATTTTTTATTGTTTAATCAACACTACAGGATTTACAAATACGATCAAAGATCAAGTTTAGAGACAGATTTTACGGTTTGAATTGATATTAAAATTTCATCGTTTAGTCATGTTTGTTTGGTTTACTGTAACTAAATTTTCTAAGACGTGAACAATGATCCTATCTATTTAGTTTCTCTTCATATTTTGTTTATTTATCTAGATCATAATAATTAAAACTTAAAAGTAAATAATCTGAATATATTAGTAATTTTATCTTAACGAGTAGATTATTATATTCAAAAATCAATGTCATCTTAGAAAAATTTGACTGTTATATACATTAGAACACATTTGGTCAGTGTATAAACTTTCAAATTTTAATGAAATACAGTGTAACTTAATTAAACGGTAAAATATAACCTGTTTTTTCTAATTTTTTTACAAGACATTTATATAAAACATGATTTAAATTAGGTACAATTTTGATTGTTAAAAATATTTTTTAAAATTTATTTTTAAAGCTAAATGAAAACTTGTGTATTTACCCATAAATTGAGAGGATGCTTATCCGTAAATGATGGCATAATTAAACCAAACTGCTTATCAATTAGGAAATATGTTATTATTAGGTTTTGGTAATTTAGTTATTTAAGTAATTTAGTTTCCTAATACAATTATATTTAGAATTGTTATTTCCTATTCTAATTAGATTTCTTAGTAGTTAAATTTGTTATTCTATAAGTAGGGGTTTGTTTAGTTGATTCAGTTGAGAAGAGTTGAGTTGAGAGAATCTAGAATATAGAGATTCTAGCCTAATGGTAAGCCTATTATGTCATGGATTTATGCGGGTCTCAATATGAGAGTCCCGTGTGTTACACCTGTAACTCTTATACACATCTCAGATATTTTTATCTGACTGAATAAATTTATCTTTGTGTGCGTATTTTTTATGCTAACAAGTGGTATCAGACCTCTAGGTTCAAGAATTGAATTTTGGGATATTTGTCGAAAATTGAATAAAATAGTTTTTTGTTGGAATACTCGAACATCGAAAAATTTGGACCACAAGAGAAGTTAGTCTTGGAGTACTCGTTTGACAATTAGAGTGTAACAAAATTGGCCCTAATTGGACAGAGATTTAAAAAGAGGGATCTTGTCGTAATTATTTTTATTGGTGTTGAGCAGTGATAGAGGAAAAAATCCTACCAAGTAGATTGTGATTGATTTACAAAAACTGAGAATTTTGATACCAGTTATCATGAAATTCATGGAGGTTGATAAATTGAAGAAAAGTGTACGACGAAAATTTATCAGTCCAGATACGTTAATCATTTGAAAAATTTTGAAGATGAAGATTAAATCAAATTGACGATCCCAAATTGTAGTAGAAAAAAATTTCATGAAAATTTTTTATCTTCTTAATCATGCATGGTGTGGATCTACCTAATGGAGAGTTTGGAGAGTTTGGTTTAAGGGAGACATTGATGGCATAATTAAACCAAACTGCTTATCAATTAGAAAATATATTAATTGTTGTTATGTTTTGGTAATTTAGTTATTTAAGTATTTTAGTTTCCTAATACAATTATGTTTAGAGTTGTTATTTTCTATTCTAATTAGGTTTCTTGGTAGTTAAATTTGTTATCCTATAAATAGAGGGTTTGTTTAGTTGATTCAGTTGAGAAGAGTTGAGTTGAGAGATTTTAGAATAAAGAGATTCTAACCTAATGGTAAGGCTATTATGCCGTAGATTTAGCGGCCGTGTGTATTATTTTGTAATACACCTGTGTATAAGAGACATATTATTATGTGTTGATAACCATTTATTTTAGTTGCATACCATTTTCCTCTATTGAATCACCTCTTCTCCTTAGACACATCTAGATGTGTATAAGAGACAGGTCAGCTAGGGATGATTTATTTCTTTATTTTTAAACCAAAGAGAATGCATAGTTGTTAATATTAGTAATTGAATTCATAATTATATCAGACAAAACGATAACTCGGGATAGTTATGTACAGGGGAAATCGTAGAGTTAAGAGTGTTGATTGAATGAGAAATAACTTAACTTTAACCAGTTAATTGCATGATTTACATCAATTAATGAGCTATTAAACAGAAATTAGCCGGCTCATCAGACTAATGACTTAAATACTACCTATAATGCTCTTCAATTTTACACCGATTCACCAAAGAATTACACCATATCATTTAGCACGTAACTCCCCCGTGGATTGACGACCTAGTACTAATCTATCAACAAGCAGGAGGGAAGAATAGGATGAACACATCTCCTCTTTGTCAAATCCTCGTGCGAATTTGAAGTACATATTATACAACATTGACACTGTCACCACAAAAAGAATCTTTGTATTTATATGCATTTGTACTTTACTAACGTCAATTTAATTTTGACTGTTAATCATCACTAATCTTTGTAGAAATTTGGAAACAAATTTATTTTGTATTTTATTCTCTTTCCTTCTTATTAAAAATATAACATTCTAATAATAAAATTTTAGATTATTTATTTTAGTGTAGAAGATTATTCTTTAAAATAAATCAAACAATTTTAATAAAATTAATTTCATTTTTGGATTTAAGACATAATCTATTTCTATGAAATGATTTCTAAAAATAAAATTAAAATTCCAATTATTAATTTTTAATAATGAAATTCAAACCGTAAAATTAATATCCTTATCTCGATTAGTTTGTTAAATTAAACGAAACTATAAACACATCAATGGTAATCAATGTGAACTTTGCGTTGGACATTTTGGAAGAAATACTCAGGTAAACTTAATTTTAATCTCACATAAATATTTTTCTCTCATTAAATATTATAAAATTTATGAAATAAGTTAATATAAATAAAATCTTTATTTTTTATTTTGAAATTTACAAGTAAATTTTAAAATTGAATTTATAATAATATTTTCTACATTTTGGACCTCCTAAACCTTTTATTACCCAAATAAAAAAAAAAAAGAGAACATTAAACACTCAGATTCACACACTTCGCACACTGAATATCCAACACACACTAGACACACAGATTACACGCTACACAGTCACACAGGTTACACTTGACCAAACTAAACTAAACTAAACAACAACTGTCTCCATACTCGCACACAAGTCTTACAAAAACCACTCAACACCAAATCTCCTCTTCCCTCTCTCTCCTTACCTCTTTTTCCTCAAAATTCAATCTTTATTTCTTGTTCTAATTAGTCTTAATACACTTTCTTGATACACATCCTGCCTTTTTTCATCCCAAAGTCACAGTTCAATTAATCTAGCTCAAATTTCAACTGTTCAAAGCTTTTTTTTTTTTTGAAATTGAAGAGAATATTTATCTGGGGTCTTGGTGGATTGGAGGTTTATCACAAGATTTCAAAGATTCTTCCCAATGGGTCCTCTAAGCTTGCAGATGGTGAGTTCCAGTACTGTGGATTTCAAATTAATTGTATTGAATTGAATTTTGAGTTATAGTTCTATTATAGCTGCATTTAGTTTCTGGATCTGGGCGAATTCTATTTATTTCCAGTTATTAGCTTTTTCTTTTTGATGGATTTGTGGATAAACTTTTGTGCATATGCTTTCTTGATCTGTTTTAGACCAATTGTTGTTGTGTTTGCTGTCTGTTGTCCAAACTGGACAAGATTTTGTTATAATTCATGTTTATGGTAAAGTGGTGAATTTCTGATTTTTCCTTTTTCGGGTTTTTCTTAATTTGTTTTAGACCAATTGAGAGATTGGGTGTTGTAATTATAAACTATATTTGAATCTTTGGTTATTTTGAGATGTTTTTAGTTAATTAGATGTGGATTAACAGGATGTTCATGTCACGTACTCTTAAGGTGCATATAATATTGCTGTCTGTTTTTGCAATTCTTCATTTTAATATGGCTTCATTATTGATTGTTCTGATTTTGAACTTTTTTATTTTTTTTTATCAGTTCGGCCTAGGTTGAAATGTGTTTAAACAGAGGAATCTTATGAGTGATCATATTTGTTATACTAAGTGTACACATTGGCTACACGATTTCGTTACATAAAACATGCCACAAGTTATTATCTTCTAACTGTTTTCCAGTAACACAAAGTTATGCTTGTATTCTCGTCATTCTATGCTGGTATAAAATCCTATGGTTGGTGTAGGACTTTACATGCTTCTCTTCTTTCGGCAGATATTTGTAATATGTGTTTGATGCTCTTGAGGGTTTGAGGATAATGGGGAGAGGTCGAGGAAAGGGAAGAAGCTTCAAGAGCATCAAACAATGATGATGAAAGTGGGGAGGAAGAAAAGATTCCTGTACAGAAGAGAATTCTCTTATACAGAAACTAGCATTAAAGATGAGATGGATGAAGAAGATTCTGAGAAAATAGAGGTGGAAAGTAGTGAGGATGCAAAAACTGGATCATCTAACAAAGAAACCAAAAGTTCTTCTGTTGAGAATGGAAAAAAGAGAAAACAAAATGGTCTATCTAAGGAGAAGAATGATTCAATGAAGGAGGAAAATGGTAATGGAACTGAGTCTGCTTCTGGTGAATCAACCAAGAATAATGGTTTTGAATGTAACGGGAACAGAAGGAAAAGCAAGCCTCGTAGAGCGGCTGAAGCAGGTGTTGATTGCCAATACTTTTAGGAGTAGCTGCTGCATGGAAATTCATCAATTCCCCATTGATAGAGACTGACAGACCTCCTAGAGTGAAAATTCTTTGCTACACACTCTGCAGTGCGGAGTAGGTATTACAAACTGTTAGATAATTGAAAAGTTATGGGTCCCACCTGCTTTTCAGTAATCTCAACGACTGTTATATACACTCTGCATTACGGAGTGAGTAGTTAAGACTTGCTCCTCCTAGAGATAGTTGGACCTATCATGTCTGTATTTGAATTTTTGTTATTTTTCTTGTTCCTTCTGATTTGATGATCCTTTGTCTGCAAATCCTTTTTGACATTCAATGGATAATTTGGAGCTGATCATGTTTTTCCTACTATCCTGAGTATCAACTTCATTCTCAGATACAAGTAGACTTTTCTGATGCTTTTTGCTTTGGTTATACGTGTATGGTTTCTTTCTGTGTATCTTAGCTTTTGATTTCACAGAACTACGGTAATACACTGAACTCTTCTCTTATCAGTTTTTGTTCTCGTAGGTGCTCCTGTTTTGTCCTATGCTATATATTTTATTACCTCATGTTCCTAGATACTTCTGTTATTTGATTTGAAAGCCTAGTACTAGAAATGGTCAAGTTGCAGAAATGCTCTCAAAAGGTTTTTGCTTTCATCTATCTCCTGGATATATATTGCCTCATTATTCACATTGGGATCGTGTCAATACAAAATAGTGATCTCATGTAACTGTTAACATCATCTACCAGGGAGTTATTGTCGTCCTTCAATTTTCTAATAATTAAACTGTTGTGCCCTTGTTCAATGTGTGACTGTCTGCTCTACATAACTATGGACTGTTATTGCATGCTGTAATTATTTTACTGGTGGACTTCACAGGATTTGAGGTATTTGTGGGACTTACAGTTGAATTGCGCTAAATTATTTTGAAAATCTTTAATTCAAAAGGTTTAAGCATGGATTATAGCCCAAACTTTTGTTGATCTTGATTTTGGAACTTATTTGTTGCCACTTGTCACAATGATGCTTTATTGCTAATTTATCTGACAAAAATTAGCATTGCTGAAATCAAAATTCTATCCTGTAGATTTTGGTTTGTCCATCATTTCAGTAAAAGGAAAATATAGTGTTATATGTGTTTGTTTACAAGAATTCATTTCTTACATTTACACCTTAGGTGCCAAGAAACCAAGATTTTGTGAATTGTTACTTTTTTGCTTTGAAGTACTGGGCAATGGTTTAAATTTGATTTCAGGCTTATGTTCTGGGCTTTCAGATATTTAGCTGGAGTGCTTAGGTGTTGAGCTACTCTGAATTTGTCAATGAGTTTTGGAGACAGTTGTTGTTTAGTTTAGTTTAGTTTGGTCAAGTGTAACCTGCTGTCTCTTATACACAGCCTTGATTTTAGAAAAACAGGATCAGAACCGGGATCTCTCCTCCTATCATAATGATTCGAATAGCCTCTTACCAACTAAGCCTTGATTATGAAAGCCTTTAACATAACTTTTCGGAAGGAAACAATCCTCTGCACTACTGTTACTGCAATTTCAGAAGAGCTTCTCCTTTGTGTTCTGTATGTCATCTTTAATGTTCTTTAATGTTAAGCTTATCTACCCATAATTTCAAGTTGAGTCTAAATCCGATTTGAAAGAAGTCGTTACCATTTACACATGGATTTCTTGAAGTACCAATGCAGATCAATTCTAATTCAACAAAGAAAAGAACATAAACATGTAACGCAAGAAGTAACAGGAATACGTGGATTTCAGTCTTTCAATCGTTTGACCATGTTCATATAATTTCTAATTCAAGTGAACTCCCACTAATATAATGACATAACTGATCAGAAGTCCAAAAACTTGGGAATCTGATGGAACCTAAAAATTCAAACTGCTAACTGAAATTAAAATACATATACTATAATTGTAGCAATAATTCCAAAAACAACAAAAGAATTAAAAAGAACTAATCCAATTTCTACATCTACATGATATAATCTGCAATTAATTACATAATAAACTTGTATTAGCAGCCTCTTAAATTTATAGCCTAACCAGCACAAAGAACAATTGGAATGCCTTCTTGAATGACCAAAGCTGCACAAGTTGTCCTGGTTTCAATCCATTCCTCCTCACAACCTCCTTCCACCCACTCATCAAAGCGTACGTTTCAGTCTTGCCCAATACCACTTTTTCAACTTGATTGTAAATTGATGAGCAATTGATGTTCCGATCAAAATCGCATTCCATTTCTTGGTGTTAAGAGTTATTCCTGTTGAATCTGTCTCTTCCTCAAACAGATCTGTATAAGAGACAGGTGTACAAAAATGTGGCACACTTTAGCATTATACGGAAGAACAATTGTATCTTGATTCCACATCCGACATAAACAATCTCTTTTGGATCACCAAAACAGGGTTTCCTGTTGCCCCCAATTCCTTGATGTAATTCTATCTGAATTCCAGAGGAAGTTGTTGTTGTTCTTGTTGTTCTTGAGGAGGACAAACATTATTATTAGTAGAATTCTCCTCCTCTTTCTGCTGCAACTCCATAACTCCATCATCATCATCATCATCATCATCAACTTTCCTCTTCTTCAAAATAATCTTGATCTTCTTTGTTCGCCCATTAGTTTTAACTTCACAAGATTTCTTGAAGGCTAGTTTTTCCTTCAAGAAGGGTTCTTCTTTGTCATTAGGCATATGATCATCAAGAAGACTAGGCAAACTGAACCTAATCACGTTACTTCTTGCAACCGAGCCATTGATCTTTTCCTTTATCAAATCCCCTCATAGTGAAGAACCATTACTTCTTTTTCAATCACCAGGGCGAATATCGGAAGAGATCTTGAATGGAATTCGTCCAGGCTCGACATGGATGACTGCTTTTTCGAGGGCGTCGACGAAAACTCAACACTGCCATTCCTGATGAATAGCTATAGGACTACAAGTTAGTTGCTATCAATTATTAACTAGTATTTATTTATCCAAATAATGAAACGAAGTTGATGAAGAAAACCTTAAATTGCAACCTGATGATCAATATATCTCTCTGCTTTTCTGGTAAACAATAGCTGATAGATATATATATAAATTGCAAGAAGAGAATACTAGGTTTAAGGAATTTGGCAATGAAATTGTGCGGCAATCCGAGAATTGAAGCTTTATATATATAATAATATAACATTTGTGTTTCTTAAGAGATTTTGTCTCTATCGGGACGCAGATAAATACCGTTATGATAGTTCCAACTTTTCTCTACTACTACATCTAGATGTGTATTGTATAAGATAGAGTTCTACGTCCCAACACCTGAAGTTTATAAAGTTCTTCAGATAATATTTTTTTGAGGATGTGATTCTGCAAATAATTACCATTTAATTAAAAAGAGTATTAGTTATTACCACAAAATTTACAATAGCATTATTTTCCGTATGTATACATGTGAAAATGAAGAAATAAATCTACGCAAATTAGAGTTTTACTTGAGTCATATAGACAAATAGCAATTATAGTGTGTCCCTTTTTATAAAAAAAAACAAAAAAAAAAGAAAAATCAATAATTAGATACTAAAAAAATGTATGGACATTTTAGTAATTTTACATATAATAATTTTTAAAAAAAAAATTATATAGTGTTCGAAAAATTCGACGAACATTCGAGTATAATATACAAAAAGTCGAGATTGACTTGTCAAGAATTTCGACCTCGAACGAACCCGACTCGTCTTCTGCTATAAACAGTCATGGTTCAAACTTTGTCATTCCAACTCCATATTTATTTGATACTTCATTTTTAATAGATGTCAATTGACACATCTTATTATCATAAGTGCACAGGTCCGCAAATAATATAGAATAGGTAAAGTATCAGACCACAAAAATCGCCGACAAGCAGTGGTGGACTATTAGGTCCCAAAATATTTGAGAACCTATGTATATTATGTGTATTTATAAGTGGGTATTAAAAAAGTGTAGTATTTGTCCTCCCTCCCCTAAGTAGGTTTTTTTTTTTTTTAATATTTATGTCGTTGTACTCACTTTTGCTTTTCATATTTTTCCACACTAAAGTTCTTAAAATTTTAGTTACTTTTAAAAAAATTAGACTTTAAACTCTTAATTAAATTATCCTGAAATTTATGTCCACGTAATCTTTTTTAAAACTAAAATAACTAATATCTAAACCAACTCAAGTAAAAATCTAATTAGTATGATTTAACTATTTCAAGACATATTTCAACCATACTTTTTTGTTACCTAGGGTTTAGGGTACCATACTTTTTTTGTTCTTTCTAATCTCATTTTTAAATAGAATACCATTCTCAATTATTGTATTAAGTAATTTCTTTTTACAATATTTTACTTTTTCTTTTTTTCTTTTTTTTTTTTAGATTTGGGTAAGAGGGGTTATAACTACTAGGTCGTAATTGTAGGGGGTTGAACCCCTATTTTATTAATGAGAAATTCGGAAAATATTTGAAAAGGAACCAAACCAAAACCTCGAAGCAAAATACAATGAACCCCTAACTATAATGCTTAACTCTTAAATTTGTACAACCATTCCTATCTATGATGGCCAGGGCTCGAGCATAAGATGGTAAAGTCTGAGAATCATAAAGAACATTACATTTGGAATCACAGCCAAAGTTTTCTAAGAAATCTGCAAGCTTGTTACGCTATGTGAAAATGTGATCAAATGTGACAGGCAATTGTGTACGGTACGACAAGCATTTATGCAATTTTGCCTTCATGATCCATGATGCATTGCTGCTCCTTGAAAAATGTTGACATTGACCTTAGAGTCTAGCTCAATGTTGTCAAGCTTTTGTAAAGTCAATTATTTATTAACTTATTCAAGAAATATCAACTTAGTTGTGCTTTAAGCATTATTTTATTTTTTAATAATTCATTGTTATTATAGTAAAATTTTAGTGTCTATGGCCCCACTTTAAATTAGAATAAGTTAATATATTATCTATTTATATATTTCATTTAAAACTATTTAAGATTTTGTTTAAGGCTTAATTTGACTCATATTAATCACAAGTGTCTAACACATTTTAGTAATACGTAGTATAATCATCAAATTAATTTTCATTGTTAATAATTCACATATTAAGATTTTTTTTATAGTTATTAGCATATGGTTAAAAACTTACATCACTAACGGTTAGGGAACATATAAATTACTTAATTAATTTCATAGAGTACCCAAATATAATTTTAGTTAATAATAAAAAATTTGATGTTACTATTTAAATATAATTTCTTCAGTAGATATTTTGGTAAAAAATTTTCGACCATGTGACATGGAAGTCACAGATCCAAGTAGTTGTCTGATGAAAAAAAAAATACAAAATAAGCCTATTTACTATAGAAAAAAAGACCATTTTAGTCTCTTATATTTGGTGTGTGCCTTAATTTGGTCCCTTATATATCATTTATAAGCCAATTTAGTCTGTCATCTTTTAAAATATTGACCAATATAGGACTTTTCATGAAAAAGTGAATCTGGACAATTTAATGTTGGATGGTACATGGACATCACGTGGTCTTTAAACATATATGATTAGAGATTAAAAACGTGAAAGTGATAAAAGTTGCTTCATTAATTTCTATTATTAAAGTTCTTAAGAGAATTTGGGATGGTTCTCTCAACCAGAGCGTAGAATTTGTTTGACATAATTTAGGTGATTCATTATTTAATGTACCTTTATGTAAAACATTATAAGTAGGCACATCTATTTGATGTAGAAGACATATCTATTAAGACATAACTATTGGGATGTAACTATTAATGAATTAGTCACATGTCTTATGAATGAATAGACATATCTCTAACACTCATGTCTATTCATGAATGTCAAGTCTTATTCATGAATGGAAGAACACATACATTGGGTGCTATGAAAGAACATGTCTACCAAGAAGAAAAAATCCACCTCCCACACAAGAAAAAGTGACAAGAATCCATGACCAATAGGTCATAGGGGAAGCGTCTTACTAATTAAACTATACTACACTATGTTGTAAAGGAAGAGGCACATAGCTATTATTTCATTGTCTATAAATATCCAACCCCCTAGAGTCTAAATTTATATTCCAATATTCAAGTCTTCATTCTTCTCTTGACTCCAATACTTCTACCATATGTCCTAAATTCTTTCAAGATCAGTTGAGAGATTTAGATGTGTATTTGAGAGAAGAATGAATGACTTGCATATTAGATGTGTATAAGAGACAAGTCCATTGTATTTGGAAGTAGGATGTTAATATTGCTATTTGTATCAAGGTAGCAGCGAAAATCTTGTGCTTTCTCTTATACTTCTATAGTATGCCTCGAATGGGTTCTTTCACTTATAAACTCTTTTTTTCTTTAGTTGTTAACTAGTAAGTTGTGTTTGTGTAGTGTGTTCTTCTTGTCATTCCCGTCTTTAGTGTTTTGGTTTCAACAAGTAAATCATTTCTATTTCAAAAAAAAAAAAAAAAACATAAAAGATTATTTCTTTGAAAGAACAAAATTCTATAAAGGTCAGAAAAATTTTATGAATAAAGTTTTCGTAAATGGCAAAGTCAAATGCGTTATTGGTTGACAACTTTAGGACTTTTTTCTATCATCTTCAATCATGTTGGTCCTTCAAATTAAAAAATTGATTCTAGTTCAAGTAATTGGAAAAGAAACTGAAGTAGATAAGAACTATTTTTGTAATGGTCGTATTTTGTTTTCTTTGTCTAGTTATCTTTACGATATTTATTTCACTATGAAAACGACATGTGAATTGTGAAGCGCTCTAGAAAAGAAATTTTGTATAGAGGATGAAGGACTTGATAACTATATTATTAAAATAAATGATAATAAGTCTATAGTGGAACGAGTGCATCTTTTCCAACATCTCATTCATGAATTAAATCAGAAAAATATTGAAGTATGTGAGAAATTTCATGTGGGCATTGTACTTCAAAAACTTCCTACAAAATGAAAATCTTTTGCTTTATTCATAAAACACAAACACGAAACTCTAACCATGGACAATTTTCTTATTGTTTTCTCTTTAAACTGCAGAAAAACAAAGAGATAAAGATAAAATATCCATTGAGTTGTCTCTTAGTAAACATATTGAAGGGAAAAGTTCAAATTCTAATAAGTTTAAAGTTTTCAAAAGATAATTCTTCTAAAAATTCATCCAATGTTAACACGAAAAGAAGAGATGTTTTTCCGAATTTCTGTGAATAAAATAGGGGTTCAACCCCCTACTATTTGACCAATATTGCAAAGGCAAAAAAGCAAATCTGAGACACCAGAACTACTAGAAAAATAGCAAATAGCGATGGAATCTTTTGAAAACTTTACATTATTAGTAATTTGAACTTTTCCCTTCAATACTGTTTACTTTTTTCTCAAACTCAATGGATATTTTATCTTTATCTCTTTGTTTTTCTGCAGTTTAAAGCTGTCTCTTATACACATCTAGATGTGTATGGCTGTCTCTTATACACATCTAAATACAAACAAATTGCTAATCAATCAGTTACTTCATATCCTTCGCACTCATAAAACTCTGTCAAACCCAAAAAAATTTAAAAATTTCCAAAAGGAAGACCGAAATCAAAAAGCATTCTAGCAACAAAATTTGTTGTTTCAAACCAATAATTTCATTCAAAATCAATTTGATTTTTGCATTACATTCGTGCATTTCAAATTCAAAACCAGCTAATAATTATAAAAATACCAAAATATTTACAATTAAATGCTAAAAATTTATCTAATACTTATTGTTAGTACTATACTACTAGTAAATAATAATAAGAAAAATATGAATTAAAAAAATCCAAACAACACATCTTATTACTTACTAGTAATGGTTAAGATTACTACTACTAATACTATTTTATACTACAGGTACTAAAAATTTATATAATAATTATAACTACTACTATATTATATAAAATAAATTTGAAAAATAAAAAACCATCAAATATTCACAAAAGTACTGTAAAATAAATCTAAAAAAAAAAAAATCCAATATACAATAATAAATATAAATAAATCCAACAAAATATACTTTTAGTGCTAGCGACTTTTTAGGAGAGGAGGAGGGAGGTAGAAAGTGATGGATGGAAGTGGAATAGAGTAATAGAATGTGGAATATGTGAGTCTTTGAAATGAGTAAGAAAAAAGATCACTTTATATTATGTCCATCTCGAATTAAAAAAAAAATACTTAGCGACAGATTTTCTGTCGCTAATTTGAGATACTAATCTACTTAGTGATGGAAAAATCTATTGCTAATTTTCTAGTTCAATTTTTTTTGAATTGCTAATTTGAGTTACCGATCACTTAAGTTACAATTTTTAATTTTTTAAGCAAAAAATTATTTAGCGACGAATTTTTCCATCACTAAATTGAGATACCGATCTATTTACGAAAAAAAAAAAATGCATTGCAAAATTTTATAATCCAAAATTTTTTATTTTTTATTCCAAAGAAAATTTGCAATAAAAAAAATCCGTCGCTAATATTTTAAATTTTTAGTTTTCCTTTTCGAAAAAAACATTTGTAGTGGATTTTGTGACAAATTTTGGGATGGAATTTTCCATCACAAAATATGTTGTTAACAATTTTTTTTGGAAAAAATTTATTTCTAAATGTTCCTTTGCAAAATCTAGTACAAGTTACAAACAAACTAACTAACTAACTAAGCTTTAATCCTAGTAAATAGGGTCGACTGCATAAATCCTGCTATGTCATTGTGCTCTGTCATGGACCATATCCTCCTTAATTCCTAAATGGGCTATATCTTTCTTACAAGTTATCCACCAAGTCTTTTTCGATCTTTTCCTACCTCTCTTATGTTGACTCCTCTCTAAAATTTACTCGCCTGACAGTCGCTTATATTGGTCGTCTTAACACATGACCTAACCACCTTAAACATGTTTCTCCCATCTTCTCATCAATAGATGCTACTCCAATCTTCTCACGAATATGCTCATTGCGTATCTTATCCATCCCAGTGTACCCACACATCTATCTTAACATTCTTATTTCTACTACTCTCATCTTTCGCTCATGTGTGTAATTTACTGCCCAACACTTAGACCCATAAAGCATTGCTGGCCTAATTGCCGTTTTATAGAATTTACCCTTAAGTTGTAAAAGAAATTTGGTAGTCGCGTAATATTCCCAATACCATTCTCCATTTAGTCCAACCCTCTTGTATTCGATGTGTAACATCTCGATCTTTAGCACCATCACTTTAAAAAACTGATCCTAAATACTTAAAATTTTCACATATTGGTATCTCTTGATCCCGATACTGACCCCTATTCCATTCCTACGTGCACCCTTTCTAAATTTAAATTTCATATATTATATTTTTGAATACCAATATGTGAAAATTTTAAGTAAATGATCAGTTTTTTAAAGTGATGGTGCTAAAGATCGAGATGTTATAAGAGAGATGTGTATAAGAGACAACCCTCCGTTTTTCAATTTGAAGGACCATTATGATTTGTTTTTCTCCTTTATTGATTCTATATATACTACTCTAACTCCTTTTTTTTTTCTAAAACTCTCCACATAACTTCTCTAAGGATTCGATCGTATGCCATTTCAAGATAAATAAAAATCATACGTAAATCGTATGCCTAAATTTGTCATGTATTGTTTACATGACATATTTTTCAAGGACAAATTTATAAATTCATTTGAGTAGAATGTTTTATGAGTGCGAAGGATATGAAGTAACTGATTGATTAGCAATTTGTTTGTATTTAAGATTATTTCAATATCTGACTTGTTTTTTTTTTTCAAAATTTATAATCCAATCCGATGCTCGAGTTTTGTGTTGGAAAGGAAAATAAAGTATTTACTCAAAAAATATGTCATGTGAACAAGGTAAGAGGAAGAGCTACAAAAAGTGCTCAAATTTAGTCTAGGTACTAAAATTCGACATTTTACATTTGTGAGGTAAAAATCATCATTTTAGAAACGAGGGACTAAATAAATACAAATTGGTAATGTAAGGGACTAAAAATCATCATTTTAAAAGTGAAGGACTAAATAAACACAAATGGGTAATGTGAAGGACTAATAGAATAGTTTTCCCAATGAAAAAAAAGAGGAAGAAAAGCGTCTGGTGTAAGGAAGATTTTGTGCATCCTTGATGGTTTTTTATTTTTCACATTTATTTTCTATAATATAGTAGTAGGTGTAATTAAAACACTAAACAAAATAATTAGTTAATCAGGTATTAAGATAGTAGATTAGTACCTTCAAACTATTGTCTTCTAGGCAAACTACCTTAATCCTTTCCTCATGATCCTTAGGAGAGTCAATGATATCAAACTCTTTATGAGCCACTCTTGATCTTCAACTCTTAAGGTCAGTTTTATAATAGAATGTGGGGTAGAATAGCACCACAATACACAAGAGTGGCGATCCTTCATAGTGGTTGTAATCTCTTGTGTTTTCTCTATATCCAAGTCCAAAATCTTGATTGGCTCTTGCTCTGGAAGATCTTGATCATTGAAATCTGAAGCAATGAACTAGATGCACCCTCAATAGGCTCATCGTCTACTAATCCTATCTCTAGTTCTTGCTCATTTTCTTCATCTTCTTCATCTTCTTCATTCTCAACCACTTGAGATTCTAGTCTACTTATGGAATGTGTCAGTTGACTTAGTTGACACTCCAACCTTTGAATACTGGCTCTTGTTTCCTGTTAAGTATTAGTAGCTAGAGAATTAACCAGTTCTTTTAAAGACTTACCAGGTTGGGAATAAGGTTGTTGTGGTGGAACAAGTTGTAAACACTGAAAATCTTGTAGTTCTGGCAGATAATCAAACTCAAAATAATCCATTCATCCTTGGTTATAGTTATATGATAGGGGTCATACCAAGGTTATGGTGGACTTGGAAACCGCCAGAACTACAAGATTTTCAGTGTTTACAACTTGGTTGAATAATAACAGTCAAATATAAGCAATAAATCTCATGAGAATTCTTATACATGATGGAGATTGAAAAGAGATCAAGTAATAAGTATACATGGTTAAGAACAAAAATTAGAAAAAAAAATACAAAAACGCAAAAGAACACATTCAGAAACATAAAAATCAAAAACATAAAAGCACAAAATTCAGCTAGAATCACTCCCTGGCAACGGTACCGTTGCCAGGGAGCTGTCTCTTATACTAAAAATAAAACCTATAATTCTAAAGATTAATAGTAGTTGCGGAAGTACATAATCAATTCTACGGAGAGTGTAAAGCTTACTACTGCATACTTTTTTGAATAGGACTTTCTAGTTTGAATACAACGAAAATAAATAAATGAAACTTAACTTCTCCAGCTAGATCCGTATTAAAAAAAATAAAGTGATGGTGCTAGATGTAAAAGATGGTTACACATCGATATAACAAGAGGGTTCTAGTTAAATGTGTATAATTGACAAATTTTGCACTTAGTACACATCTAGATCTTTCTAGTTCTTAAGGGTGTGCATGCTTGTTATAGATGCAACTTACAAGGCAGCACACGATTATGTCAATTAGTTGATTATTTTTCCTAAATTCAATAACCCTAATCTAGCAATTATCAAATCTAGTTTCTTCATAGATCAAATCGGACAACGCAACCAATATTAATCTCTTATAGATTGAATCCATTAATTAACTACTCGACCTTCATAGCAATTAAGTTCTCTTAATCATAAAAATAAATGTAAAAAAATAACCAATACTTGAAATAAGAATTGAATAATTGGATTAAACATAATAAATCTCACAACTTTAAAGAATCCATGACTTCAGTTCCCTTGACTAAGAATAATTAATTGCGCAGGACTATAAACTAAAGACTCAAAAGAAAAGAAGAAAAAGTGAATTCGAGGAAAAAGATGAATCTAATGTATTGTGGCTTCTCCTCTTCAAACCCAAACTTAAAGCAGCTATTTATAGAGGATTCTAGGTTTAATCTTTCTATCTAATGAGAAAAACATGAAAACCCTCAAAAAAGAGTCCACTGGACGAAGAAAACTATCAAAAATAATAATTTTTGCACACCTCCTGACTCAGGCGCACATGCTCTGAATTTGGGCACATGTGTGTTGGATTGGCTTATACAATTTTTCTCTCTAGAACGAGCGCATAAGCAATGGATTTCGGGCACACGTGCACTGAATCCAGAACTACTGCTTCAATTTCAACTCCGATTTTGACCTTGATGCTGATAGAATTTGAAAAAATACAAAACATAAAAATTGTAGCTCTTCCTCTTAACCTTTCCGATGCATTTTGAATTAACTTAATCAGAGTTCAGACCAAAGATTATGGCTTGGATATAGAGAAAACACAAGAGATTACTTACCACTAGAAGGATCACCCTTTTGAATCTTCTTAACTTTATTCCATCCATTTAACTCCTTTTACACTTCAACCCCAAAAAAACTAAAAATGAACCAATTGAACTCATAATTAACTCAAATATTGCTTACAACACATAAAAATGAGATATATGATACGTAAAATTGAAGACACTTATGAGCTTATCAATAGTCTTTAGTTGATAATAAGACTTGGGTCTTAACTTGTTGATTGTAGATGGGTATTTAAAAAGAAACTTAAGCCAAATGAGTCTATAGAAAAATTTAAGAGAAGACTATGAGCGAAAGGTTATTCCCAAAATTAAATACTATGAAGGAGACAGGTGTCTACTAAAACGATGGAATGGAATCCTTTTGACTTTGACATCCATATATAAGTTAGAAGTCTTATCAAATGGACGTTAAAATTGCCTTTCTAAATGGTGAGTTAGAAGAAGAAATATATATGGAACAATTAGAGGGATTTGTTATACCTGGTTAGAAGAATAAGGTTTGTAAACTAGCAAAATTCTTATATAGATTAAAATACCCAAAGCGATTGCATGAGAAATTAAGTTATTTTTGAATGGTTTTCTAATTAATAACTCTGAAAAATATGTTTGTGGTAAAATCACTAATCTTGGTTGCATTATATTATGTCTTTATATAGACGATATTCTCATCTTCCGTAGCATTATAGGATTATTAAAGAAACTAAAGATTTCTTGTCTAATAGCTTTGAAATAAATGATTTACGAGTGGCTAACGTTATTTTTAGAATTAAGATTTTATGAAATTTAGTGGGTATTACAATTATACAATCACATTATATTGAACTAAACCTTAAAGACAACAGTCAATAAATATCCTGTAAACCGTGAGTAATTGTGATCCCAATGTGAATTAGGAAAAATGTTGGAGAGCATGTATTTCAAGTGTTATATTCTCAAATTATTGGTTCTCTCATGTATCTCACGAATGCTACAAGAATTGATATAGCACAAGTTGTAGGAAGATTAAACAGATAAGAAATAATCGTGATAAAATTAAGTCATTAGAAAGCATTAAAAAGGATACCTAGATATCTAAAACGTACCACATTACTTGGTATACATTATTCGAGTTTCCCTGTTGTACTTGAAGGATATAGTGATGCACATTAGACACATCTAATGTGTATGAGACTAAAGCTACCATAGGATATGTTTTCATCTTAGGTGGAGCGGCAATTGCATGGAAATCTTCTAAAAAATGTGTATTTCTCAATCCTATATAGAATCAAATGATCCTTCAAGTACAACAGGGAAACTCGAATAATGTATACCAAGTAATGTGGTACGTTTTAGATATCTAGGTATCCTTTTTAATGCTTTCTAATGACTTAATTTTATCACGATTATTTCTTATCCTGTCTCTTATACACATCTAGATGTGCAAAAGAGACATACGCACTTGAGGCAGAAAATTATTATGAGTTCATTTAAAATGGAGTAATCAAGATTACATTCCAACTTCAAAAAATATTACAGATCGTTAACCAAGGGACTAGGAAAAAACCAAATCCTAGAATTTTCAATAGGGATGGGATTGAAGCCCATAAACTAGAAATTACTGACAGTGGCAACCAAACTTTCTGACTAAATATCTCAATACGAAACTTCAATGTGGTCAAAATAAGTTGTTTAGTAATTGGAGAAGTACCATACTTTTTATATGTAGTCCCACCGTGGTCTCATGGTACTTAATGTAGCGGTAAAGAAGAGCTTATAGTTTGAATGAATTCGTAACAAATTATGTAGGATATGCTTCCATTACACATATACTTAAAGAATTCACCTATTTGAGTATAGTTGTAAGGGCCGTAACTTATGAAATTGGGCCTTTCTCTATAGCTTCAAGAATTGAGATACTACTAGAAGGTCTTTAATGTGCAACCCCATTTATGAATTCAAAAAAAATCTTGTATGATGTGTATGATTAATTGAACTTCGGGCTAGAAGATCCTAGTTCAAGACACAAGTTCACTATGGTTCTTCCGAATGGAATTTCTCTTACCAAGTGAGTCTAGATCCACCAGACACCTTCACCGAATACATTGTAAAAGACTGCTTTTGTATCTTTAAATTTTGAATCATGTGAGAGGATTGTTGGATTTAATTTAGGTGATTCAATGTTTAATGTGCCTTTACGTGATATAATTATTAGTAGACACATCTCTTTGATATAGAAGATACATCTATTAGGATGTAACTAGTGATGAATAGTCACATGTCATATAAATGAATATATACATCCCTAATACTCATGTCTATTCATGAATGGAAGAGCACATCCATTGGGTGCTATATGAAAGAACATGTCTAATAGGAAGAAGCACACAGCTATTGTTATATTTTCTATTAATATCCAAGCCCTAGTAGTCTAAATTTATATTCCAATATTCAAGTCTTCATTCTTCTCTTGTCTCCTATACTTCTATTGTATGTCCTAAATTCCTTCAAGAGCACTTGAGAGATTTACAATTCTTTTGGTATTCTATTTGAGTGCACATTGGAAGATTTTTGTGTGGTTCGTTATATCTTGAGAGTAGGATGTCACATCTAGATGTGTATAAGAGACAGACTGTACTAGTTAACAACAAAGGAGAAAAGAGCTTTCCATAACGGGTTCTTGCACGTTATAAGAGCTGTTCTTTACACCTTTGTTGTTAACTAGTAAGTTGCGTTTGTGTTGTGTGTTCTTTTTGTCTTTCCCGTCTTTTGTGTTTTGGTTTTAATAGAATTTTCCTTAAGTTACAAAGGTGATATATTTTTGAGAAATTTCCTCATTGGTGTAAATAAAGCTCCCCTAGTATCATCTAAACTTTTTACTCATTTTCTAAACATGCATTTACTTTTAACCACATAAAAGAATGGGTTAGTTATATTTACCTCTCCTTGTGGTTTAACCAAATTACCAAATGAACCCTATAGTTTGATGAAATTATAGAAAATCCCTTGGATGTCAAAACGTTTAACAATTGTCCCCTTCCTATTAGTTTCC
Organism: Cinchona pubescens; assembly: GCA_025175665.1. NCBI lineage: Eukaryota > Viridiplantae > Streptophyta > Magnoliopsida > Gentianales > Rubiaceae > Cinchona > Cinchona pubescens. Next base: position 255,485 of record JANKKI010000419.1, read on the forward strand.
ATTATGGAAAATGATAACATCACCAGCAAATAATTTTCAAAACCACAGAATGCCCTTCTAGTTCCCTATATAATTTTCACTTCTCTTCACTTCAAAATGGATCATACAAAACCCTTATCCAAACTCAAACCCAACACACATGCTGTCTCTTATATTATTGGACTCTCTTTCCTCTGGCCAACCCATTCGAATTTCGGCCATCTCTATTCCAAAGTCCCATAATCCTTCCATTCCCTTCCTTTTTTCCCAGTGGCCAACCCCTTTCCCCTTCCCCCAAGCCCCTAACCTAAACCTTCCAATTTCTTATCTCCTCCCTTCCTCTTCTCATCTTCCTCCCAATCCCAATGGACAACTTCTTTGGGTCCCGGTAACCCAGGCCTAGAAAATATCTTAATTTCTCATGCAACTGCTTTTGCACCCATCACCTTCCCACTTCAGATGCCCATTCCTACCCGTTCCACAATCTGCTATTAGACAAGTAAGACCATTTATTCCTTCAAAGATGTGTATAAGAAGTGGCATTGAACTCCATCTTAATTTTAAATGCCTTATAAGCATCTAATCTGTTTATGACACATTACTACATCCAACAATGACCCATGAGCGTGTAGTTCAATACATTAATGAACATTAAACAAAGCCTCTCGAACAATCAATAGTAGCTTTCGAATTGTTAATAGTATTCTAGTTGAGTATGAAGGATGTTTAGAACATTGTCAAAGAATTTCTCTTAATCATGATTAGAAGTGTATAGGAGACAGGTCAAAATGACTTTGTAACGGAAACTACCTCTTATACACATCTAGATGTGTATAAGAGACAGCTCTAATTCACTCTAAAAGTCTTTGAAAGACTACGAAGGAATGGTGTTGAAGCTCAGCCCATTTTTGGTATTTTGTGGTTCTTTGTGAAGAATGTTTAATTATGGACTAATTTGTTACAAAATTTTTACTTGACATCTAGATGTGTATAAGAGACAGTTATTACTGTCAGTAAATTTTAGTAATGGAAAATTGGAGGATGAATTATGAAATATTCATTGAGGGTAATGTAGTCTTTCCAATAACTCTGTTAATAAAAGTTAGTGATAGGGGGTAATTGTAATTTTGCCAAACTATGGGGTTTTTTTTATAGTTTACTAAACCTTAGGGTAGGTAAATGCAATTAACCTTAAAAGAATAGATTCAGAAAAAAATAGGGCTAATTCCACTTTGCATATCTTAAATTGTTGCCACTTTCCACATTATACCTTAAACCTTTTTTATAACCAATTTGAACCCTAGTGTATTTGTTTATTGCCACTTCAAGATGTGTATGGTTAGACATTTCTATTAATTTAGTGCCGTTCTAGAAGTGGCAAATAAAAATATTATAGTGCAACTTTTCCAAATAAAAAAAAATTAGAGGTATGTTGATATGAATCTATCATCTAGATAGGCTAAGGATGTACCAAATTTAGGAGATGAAAGCTTGAGTAAGTTTAGACTCATGGTTGCCAAAATTGAAGCACATTGTGGTGTTTTGATCAAGTCTCAATTTATTAATATATGAAGTCCAATTCTTCAAAATGAAGCGCAAGTGCTAGATCCTTTAAATGCTAGAAGGCCATATTTCACTTCAAATTTATTTTAGTCTTTATTTTTGTATGTCCAATTAATTCTAGTTAGGTGTTGTGTAAATTGGGTTGGTTTCATTTTTGGTTTTTAGACTTTATTGTATTCTAGAAAGTTTTATAGGTCGGCTAGGGTAAGGCCTTTATGGCTGAATTGGGCCTTAAAAAGGCCGTTGTAACTTGATGAACAAGTATCACCCTCTGTCTCTTTGGATTGCTAGGCAAGACTTGCCGAATTTTAAGAGAATTTTAGGATTGTTTAGCTATTTTTAGGACTTGTAAGCCTATAAATAGGCACTTTATGGCGAAACTTTCAGCCAATTTAAAGTTTTCTTTAAATTTACCCAAATTTTATTTTAAAAAAATTATATCTTATTCAAAAAAAATTACAGCTTCATTTTTATTTTTTTCATGTTCTTGTCTCATTCTTGTTCTTAAAAATTGCACCCATTGTTCTTGCCTTATTATCTCTTGTTGTCATGCCTCTGTTGTGATATTTTGATTTCTTTTCAGATTAGGAAGTATGATATTTTCATCAATATCGGCTCTAATCATAATCGTGATGTGATTTTGTTGGTGCTTCTATATAAAAAAATTTTGGCCAATTGGAAAAAAAAAAAAAAAAAAGGAGAAGAATCATGAAGAGAGAAAAAAGGAAGGAAAAGCATAAAAAAGAAGGAAGGAAGAACGTTGAAAACAAATCGGTATTGTTCATTGGCATTCATAGATATTGTATAAGAGACATTGCACAAGGAAGAGAAGGATCAAGGTTAGAGTTCTAATCCTATTTGGATTTCAGAAAACTTATCCTAATCCTAATTAAATTTGGAAACCTTATTCTAATCCTAATTGGATTGGAAAACTTACATAATCTGAATTGGATTTGGAAAACTTATCCTAATACTAATTGGATTTGAAAAAACTTATCCTAATCGTAGTTGGAATTGGAAAACTTGTTCTAATCCTAGTTGGATTTGGAAATCTACCCTAATCCAAATTGAATTAGGAAATCTACCAAATTTAAAAACTTTCCAATTTTGAGGTCCACTTTCCATAAATCATTGCACTTTCCAAATCTGCATTCTTATTTTTCAAAAAAGCACTTACAACGTTTTATTCTTTTAAATTTTCTTTGTTAATCTTAAGTGTTTAATTTTGCGTTCTTGTGTTCTTAGTTTCTTTTATTTGACAAATTTTCTTACCAAATTCTTATTTAATGTCTATACCTATTGTTACTTCTAGTAGTCTCAGATATTTTGTGTTTCTTGTTTTTTTTAAGTTTGTATCTAAAAATTGCTGTCCTTTTATTTGGTATTGACCCGTGAATAATTTTCTCTTTCTTGTCCCCTGACCAATTAAGTTGTTAAGGCATAATTGGAGCTCACTTTGGTTCTCGTAGTCTTTCAAAGACTTTTAGAGTGAATTAGAGAAAGGAAAAAGGCCGTATTGGTGAGATCATTTGAGTGATAAAAGCCATTAAATTATGGGTAAACATGAGAGATTGAGTGACAATTTGAGTGACTTTACTCCCAAAAAACGAGTTGAGTGGTGAGGAACTTTTTTTGATTTCACTAACCCTAATCACTAGTCTGTCTCTTATACACATCTAGATGTGTATAAGAGTCCAGACCACTCTCTTATACACATCCTATGTCAGTAAAAGATACTTCAAATAATTTAAATTGAAATTTTCATTCTTCACGATAATTGTTCAAAATTGAAATCGTATCAGCTTCTGAAACAAAGAGGTCGACCACAAGGATGTTAGACGCCAAGGTCGTAGAGCTAATACTCTTCCATGTCATCAAGAAGGTAAGTATGATTCTAATTTTGATAATATTGATGATGATGTCCTTGATGACAGGGTTATTGCATGGCTGAAGGGAGAATTGGACATGAGACAATGACTTTGGTACAATCAAACTATAGTTATCTTTGTTCTAAGGTAAAGCCGATCCTGATGCTTATATCGAATGGGAATGAAAGGTAGAATTTATTTTTGATTGTTACAATTATTCTGATGAGAAAAAGGTAAAATTACCTGATGTATCTTTTACTGATTATGCAATAACCTAGTGGGATAAGTTGTTAATTAGTAGGCGTTGAAATAGAGAACGTGGTATTGATAATTGGGATAACATGAAATCTATTTTGCACAAAAGATTTGTTGCATCTCACTATTATAAGGAATTGCATCAAAGTTCCAAAGCTTGAGGCAAGGTTCTAAGTTCGTGGAAAAGTACTATAAAGAAATGGAGAATGCCATGATTAGAGCCGATATTGATGAAAATAGGTAGGCTATATCTGGCTCAATTTTTAAATGGACTCAATAAGGAGATTGTTGATATAGTTGAGCTACACCATTATATAGACCTAAGGAGATTTTCATCTATCTTTCCAACTAATAAAGCACCCCAAGCAAGGTAAAGAAGGTAATATTTGGCTCAAGTTCTAATTGGAAGCCGAACTACCTAGTGCATCAAAGCAAGGTGAGAAGTTTAACTTTAAACTTGGAGAAGTTGAAAGGCTGTTTGTTTGAAAGCAGTTCACCAATGATAAAGGTAATTTTAATTCTAATGACAAACTAAGGACTAGAGATATTAAGTGTTTTTGTTGTCATGGTTTGGTCTTTATCGCTTCCCAATGTCCAAACTAGAAGGCTTTGAATATCATCTGTGGAGAATTGGTAAGTAATGATGGTAATGAAGAAGATGATACCATGCCACCACCTAAAAGTTTGAGTGATGATGAGATTGAAGAAGAATCTTTCCATGGCCAAAATTTGTGGTTCTTAAAGCTTTTCTTGTTTTGGCCTTTTTTTTTTTTAAAATAAAGTTTTGGTTTGATTATAGAAGTGATAGTTGAATACTTCCTTAGCTTTTCAATTAATAGATGAAAAGTACCTGCTAGTCATTAAGCATCCTAGACCATATAAATTGCAATGGTTAAATGAAAGTAGGAAACTAAAAGTTAACAAACAAGTTTTAGTTTCATTAACCTTAGGCAAATATAAGGATGAGATCTTGTGTGATGTTGTACCTATATAAGTTAGCCATATCTTGTTAGGTAAACCTTGGCGATATGATCATAAAACTACTCACGATGGATTTGAAAATGAGTACAAGTTTGAAAAGGATGGACATAAGATTGTGCTCAAGCCTTTACACCACATCAAGGCTATCAAGAACAGCTACAACTCCACAAATCACTTGAGAAGCATGATCAGTTGAAGGCCGCAAGTAAGAAAAATCCTAAGATACTCTTATAACGATTAGTAATTAAGTCTTATGCTAAGCCAAGAAAGATTGTGAGTGCTTGAAAAAATAACATGCCTATTATTTAGTTAATGTTTAAAGATGAAGTTATTTTAATAACTCTAACCTTGATCCTTCTCTTCCTTGTGCTTTTAAGTTTCTCTTGTAGGAATTTGAAGATATATTTCCCAAAGAGACTCTGCCTAGATTGCCACTAATCCACGGGATAGAGCACCAAGTGGATTACCATGATGCCTTGATTCGAGGACGAGTTTCAAAAGGAAGAGAAGATAATCCAGATCTAGATAGGCGAAGGATTTACCAATGAGGAGATGAAAGCTAATAGTTAGTTTGGACTCACTCAAATAAAGATTGGAGCATACAAGTGATGTTTGATCAAGTTGGGTTATGACGATCATCAAATCTTTTATGACAATGAGGCTTGTTCTTCCTTGAACTTTGTTTTCACATGCACATCTAAGTAATTAATTCAATTTTTTTACTATGCAGGACGCATCCAATCGTCAGAAAAAGTTTCATCGGATGGTGGCATTTGTCAGGAAAATTCTCACGATAGGCACTAAACCTCTCGGACGTGATATAAAATCCGAACCGTGAACCTTTTAAATCACCTAGTTCGGACGATAGACAGTGTTAAAATGACGAAGCCTTCTATACCACCTTCTAACGTGGTTGCAACCTGTCTCTTACATGTACATGTAGATACCAACTCTGTATATAACGAAAAAAATGCCTTACACATTGTAAACACAAGCAAGAAGAAAAGCAATTTGAGTGTAAACTAGCTATTGAGCTATTTTTCCTTTCAACAACACCATTTTGTTGAGATATAAGTGGAGTGATAGATGTGTATAAGAGACAGCTTTAGTTGAGCCAAGAATTTTACTCTCAACCTATCGAGCATTGGTCTCATTCATTTGCTTAAATTGCTTTTTGAGTAAAGATCTATTATGGCAACCAATAATGCTTTATTTTTTGAAGGTTAATCTATCAAAAGGCCCCCTATGTTAAATGGGGTAAACTTTATTAGTTGGAAAGATAGAATGAAAATATTTTTAGCTATACAATGTCTTGGATGCTAACGAATCAACTCGTGTCAAAGGATGCATCTTCGCTAAAGAAATTTGGGACAAATTGAAGGAAATTCATGAAGGGAGCAATGATGTTCAAGAGCAAAAGAAATCCTTACTTGTTTCCAAGTATGAGTCCTTCAAGATGGAACCACACGAAAATATTAACAAAATGTATTGTAGGTTCAATAATATCATTAAGTTTGAAGCCTTGGGTAGAAAGTATTCTTTGGGCGAAAAGAATGAAAAATCTTGAATGCCCTATCCAAAGAATGGAGCCAAAACATTTGCTATAGAGGAGGCTAAGAATTTAAATTCTATACCTACGCCTTGAATCTCTAATTAACTCTCTTACATCCTATGAGTTGAAGCTAAAGGCTAAAGTGGTGGATGATGAAGAAGCAAGACCAAAAAGGAGAATTGCATTAAAGATTTCTCAAGAAGAAGATGAAAATGGCTCCATCAACCTAGAAGATGAAGATCTAGATGAAGGAGATCTTGCACTCATCACCAGGATTTCTCAAACGATTACATCAATAAACGGAGAATGAGAAGAGAGACAGACTAAGGTCCTTACATTGTTTTTCTCAATGGCTAAGTAGATATGAAAAGCGAAATGAAAAGTGTTTTGAATGGGGTCAACCTGGACACTTTGCAAATGAGTGTCCTTCCATTGCAATTTATATGGCTGTCTCTTATACACATCTAGATGTGTATAAGAGACACAATCTTTCTTGGCCTAAAGGCCATTTACACATCTAGATGTGTTCCTTCTTCAACTTCTCCTTTGGAGTTACAATCATCCATCGTTGTGATCCTGTCTCTTATACACATCTAGATGTGTATAAGAGACAGAATTCGATAATGCTTTGTCAATTTCTAGATTATTATAAGATTTCAAAGCTATAGTGATTTTTATCAACACTATTACCTTCTTCATCTTTGTCAAGTTTGCACAAGAAAACAGTATTTGAAGAATGGTTATGGAGCTGTCTCAAGGAAGAACAAGCCTCCTTGAAGAAAAGATTGGATGACTTGAATATTCTCTTGCATAGAAAAAAGGAAAATATTGTTGATTTGAAAAAGAATAGACATGTATTGATCAACAAGAACTACCAAATTTAGAAGGACTTATACGTGCTGTGTAAAATCTAGTCTTTATATCCAGCAAATGTCATTTGTACAATCTATTCAACATGACATACACTTTTAGTGTTCCTAAGAGACAGATCAAAGATGTGTATAAGAGTCAGCTATAAATCTATACGGTATTCATATATGGGTACCAAAGTTATCATTAACTTCTTGTGTAGGAAATGAATATCACCAAAACAAAATGGTATCAGAATAGCTAATGCCTGTCTCTTATACACAGGTGTATAAGAGACAGGATGATTCACCTAACTCAAATCCAAAGTAGTGGAAGGTGACTTTTGGGGATAATATAAACAAAATCAATTGGTCTTGGTGATGTAGGTAAAAATGGTAGACCTTGATTAAGAATGTTCTTCTAACTACTTTCCAACGGCTCAATAATAAACTGTC